>OMKN01079941.1:4996-28057 GCA_900302345.1 Melanonus zugmayeri
GGGGGTAATTGGAATTGAAAAGATTAAAACAGTACATGTTGTACTATTTAATTATAATGTAATTAAGATATTTAATTATAATACTAATTAGTATGTTATTGATTGGTGATCGATAGATTAGTTTATTGATTGATTGATTGATTGATTATGGATGTAAAGGTTGATATACCTTTAATGAGAACGTGTTGAGCAGTGAATATAGGAGAGAAATGAAAGGATGTCAAAATAACCTTATTATTGCAGTGACCTTGAATGAGTCCGTAAGTACCTTTAACTCAAAGGGAGAAAAAACACTGTAGTCACACCCTGTTTATCCTACAGCATACTGAAGCGTAACATTAGACCAGCCTGGCACGTACCCAGGCCATATATTCTCCTTGTATGACCTCTCATTGACAACAGAGGCCCGTGTGACGGGCATCTCAAGCACCCAGGGGTGTCATTGAAGTTCTGGCAAAACCTGCAGCAACTCATCTCTCCGTGAATAGGAAGCAGCACACTGGACACTGGATAATCACCAGCTTTCGGTTGAAAAGCAATAGAATACCGGTAATATGCTATGTGTTGTAATTAGTCTGTTTTGCGTAACTCAAATATAATCTAAGGGCAAACAAAATAAGATGAATGCAAAAGACTAAACCTTATGATGCCTGGGTTTACGTGCATAGGGACCTTGGGTACATCCTCAACAGCTACCCGCACACGCATGGCAGGGTTCAGTATCACGACAGCAGATCGTCGGAGATCGTGATTTCACTCACTTTCGCTAAAACCCTCCGATCCACCGCCCCAGCCTCGCTTCTGGTTGCAGTCCTGCTGCAGCCGCCGTGCACCAGGTTGAGCTGTCAGGGCGGAGGCGCACAGAGGAGGAGGAGGTCGCCTGCACGTCCAAACCAAACCAGTCGGAACGATACGTCCGGAAAAAATGATGAGCCACAAAAACAGAAGATCAACTTCAGCCGACCAGAGAGACATCTCACAGGGTTGAGTCCATCACACCCCGAGATACACCGGAGCGAAACACCAGCTGCGGGCTGTTCGGCCGCAAGCGATGCGTAACGCGCGGATGTTTGGTGAAGCATTACGCACAGCCTTCCGCAGGGCCCCGATGTACATCACGTAACAGCATTATAACACACGGGCCCCAGTTGTGCCCTTCATGTAGTTCTGTGCAGACACGTACTTATCAAAGCTCTGACAGGCTGTGAGATATCCCTACTTTTCAATGCGGCCCATTTCTAGTGAGAATTGATCAGGGCCATCCAGCGCAATCCCTCATCTCTTCAATCCCAATTTTAGCAGATAAAATAATTTGGTTTGTTCCAACCAAGCAATACTTTGAGAAGCATTCTGTGAATGTTGACATGCAGTGGAAGTTTTACCTGTGAATGAATTCATATCCCCCTTTGGTTTACTTTCCATTTCATACAACCTGTAATCACTTCACTAATTTGTAGGAGGAACTCAATTAAACACAATATCATTTAACGTCTCAATCGTTTTAATAAGTTAACCGATAAGTGTTTTGCTGATATTGATATCGCTTACATGTATACACATTGTATACATGTAATACATGTCTACACAGCAATTACAACTGAAGATCTCCAGCCTCTGGAAAACATCTGTCCAATCGTTGCTCTGTTTGCGTCCATCAACACGGCTGCAGCCTCAGACACAGATACAGCATCAGACACAGAACATGAACTCCCTGAGCCCCTGACAGCCCTGACTTGACAGAGAAGTGAGAAATGAGAAGACTAACAGGCTGGAATACAGGCTGAATAAAGAGCAGAAGACGAAATGAAGACGATGCACATGAACTTTGATCTAAAAGCTTCAAGATTCAACAACAGATGGATGTTTGTCAAACGGACATTGTGATTTCACAGTGTGGACCGAGACAAGCCGTGTCGTCTGCCGGCTAGGGAGAGATGAGCCCTTTTTACAAGAAACTCTTCCCAAGGCTGAAGTCTGGCAGAATTTAAAGTTATTATTAGCTTGTCAGAGGCGCGACCTCCCATCAGATAAAAAATATATAGCTGCTGCTGCTGGTGTTATTCCAATTAAATACTTACTTGTGATTTGGTGCTTATAATTTGACCATGTTTCAGCCCTTGCTCTTAGATTCATTGTTCTCTCTATAAAAACCTCAGTAAAGTCTATAATATAACGACGGTTCTTAAATTTGGGTTTAAAACACGTTGGCGTGTTTGCGCTCGCTGCATCCTTACAAGGCCATATTATCAACGGGTTCAATATTGAGGACAACGTGGGTATCCACTCTCTCAGGATTTTTGATATAGTTGAGAACGGAAGCCCAACTCTGTAGGCGAGGTCTCTGTTGGCGGGGCCAAGTCTGACTTTCGTTAAAACCAGAAGGTGGTTCTCCCAGCTTAACCCACCCTGAAGCACAAATGTGATTCTTTTTACAATATTCAACAGCCACATGAGAATATGCAATAAACGAGTACAAATGTTTTTTAGGTTTTTTTTAGAGTTCATGTCCTTTACAGAATCAAACCCAGAACCGGACCGCTTAAGCTGCTCCTTCAGTTTTGTAATCTCTTCCTGTGTAGCCTCCACTTCTCTTTTCACTGCCTCGCGGTCTTCGCGGAGCGGGTTGTACTGCAGGTTGAGTTGGTCCATCTCTTTTTTGGGCACAAACTCGCCTTCATCTACAACACAAAAGAGGAGAACAATCACTTAACCCTTCACGTGCAACACATCACAAGAACCGGTAACGTACTAAGTACTCATTCCGGTAACAGTTAAATACGGTTTCACCTTCGTCCTGCTCTCACCCCCCTCCCTGCCAGACCTCCTTCTCTAACCGCCCGCTGTTATTGAGGCGTTGATCACGGAGCGATTGAAGGGTTGGGATTAGCATTAAATGGCCCTAGGGTCATGTTACAGTCCAACAATAGATCCTCCACAGACCAATCAGTCTGTGTGCCAATCTCACCCAGGTATCACATCCTGCCTGTTGTTCAACCTAGAGAGGGAGTAGGCGGTTTGTGATTGGCAAACAACGGTAACCCAATAGAAAACACGGGGGTTGCAACTTTTGGACTTGTATAGCCTAGAGAACAGGTAACGACTGGTAGGCCTCCGATAACCCTGCCCTTGTCGTACGTTTTTGAACAAGTCAACCGTGCAGCAGGATGGGGCTGGTTGTTGCCGTATCCTGCCAGAGCCCGTGAATTAATGATTGAAAATGTGCATCTTGGCTCTGTGGTTCATTTGAAACAAAGGACTGCGAAACCACACCTAGATTTTAATCTTCCTTGATATTTGGCGAGCCAGACCGAATCAGCCAGATAACTCGTGTGTGCCCAGAAAGACCTGGCAAGGACACAGCGATTGACCAACAAAGGGCGCATAACAGGCAACCAGGCGCTTTAGTTCCTGCCGAAGACACCGGGACCCCGGGGGCCGGGGCGGGGTCCTGAGCGCTGAGAACTACTATTGGTGAAGTTTCCAATCCTTTGTTGTTCAGTGTAAAATAAGTAATCTATACATGTGAGCATCGCTGAGGCTAAAAGACTTTGTTCTTCAAGTAACATATAGCCTATATGTGAGCGTGTGATTGTAAGCTAAAGCTAAAAGTATTGTTGTCATACAGAAAAACCTGGAGTGTGCTTAGTTCCAAATGTTATGTTGGTGTAAAACAGGAAAACTAAGCATGGTGGTGTAGTAGTTGCCAATTATTTTCATTAAGAATTTAGTTTGAAGCGCCCCCATCACTCAGATGTTATTACATTGTTCATAGTTTCTTATTATCTTGTGTTTATACCTTTGATGCAAACCCTTATGGGTGTTTAGCATGAGGCACACACGTAGTGGTCATTTGTTTGACTCATTTTGCCTCTATGTGGTGGTAGATTTAACTTTTAGAAGCTATACTTAAAAAAAAGAGACAAGACTATCTAGACTAACTACATAATTATAGGATTCATTCATACACAGTGCATCTGTCATTTACCCAAGCTTGGATTCTGTGAAAAAACCTGTACACCAAATGGTGGCAGAAAAGAAACATCCAGGTGAACTACGCTGGAAGAGACCTAGAAGGCAAACAACAGTGTTGCAACCACACCAAACAACACCCCCACCCCAACATAGCCGAGGGACCCGACCCATTTCAGCGAGGATGCACAGGCATGGAGAAAGGATTCCCCAATCCCTCAGGCCTGACAATACCACCCCCCCCCTGCTCCAATGGAAAGAAGAAGAAGTACAAGCAATCGTATGAAGAAAGCAAGACCTATATACTATATACTGAGACCGATGATGACAGCCAAGACGAAGACAGTGAAGAAGAAGGAAACTGTTTAAGTGGTGGCACTCTCTAACGGACATCTAAGCACAAAACAACTGTTAAAAAGCACCGAATTGGAAGACGCCATGGAGAAGGATACAGACTGACCAACAAAAGAAACAACAAGTAGCAGACAAAACACTGAAATGGGCATAAAAATGTCCAAATGATCAGGCCATCGTGTACCAGGGACCAACAAATGACACCAGAAGTACTACGAGACATCAGTCAACGCACCAGCACAGCAGTAAAAGATGCAGAACAGGTGCTGACATTACTGGAGGAAAGCCTGGAGCAGGAACCAATCCGGAAAAAATCACGACGTGCAAGAAAGACAACCAAGCATTATACGGAGAATTAAAGCAAGCATTAAAGGAGAAAGGCAGTAACTGCCTAAAAGTATTTACAGTAACTCCAAAAAGCCCTAGAGAAACCAAGGTAAACCGCCATAACTTTAGTTACTGTATTCTTCCTTTGCATGGCTTACCAAAACATATGGGCTCATACCAAAGTAAAAGGCAGTAACTTCCATTGTATCTTTAGTTTTAAAAAGCAGTATAATGATTATAAAATCCTTACACCGTTTCCTAACTGAATGCGAGCGTCCGATTATCGTGCCACATCATGTCACATTGGAAATAGAAACAGGGTGTCCAACTCAAAACAATCAAACTGATTTGGTCGCTGACGCTCGCATCGCATTCAGTCAGGACATGGTGTTCTGATAATGATATCAGATGAAATTGCACATTTTGCTCTCATTTTGCTCAATCATAATTATTATGATGCATGCAAAGGAAGAATACAGTAACCTTCAAATAATGGTCAAAGGTCAAATCAGAGGTCAGAATTAATATGTAGAAAAAATAACCTACTATAAACCTATAGAATTGCCACATCACCCATGATCTGCCTGCAACTATTTTGGCTGGACAACAAGAAAACTTTTAAGTCATTTTTCTCAGTTTTGCACTCTGGGGAGTTACTGCCTTTCTCCTTTGTAGGGCAGAATTGATGCGCAGTCTTTGTTCTTCCATTCGCTTCAGTGCTGTATACCACCAATATCATGTTTGTTTGTAGGGCTGACCATAGACTGTAAAAAATATGGATGTAGCATCCGTGACGTCACCCATTGGTTTTATGGACGGGAATTGGCAGGGACCTCACGATATTACAGCGATTTCAGTGCCGCACATGTTTGATACAATGTGCGATTTTGTCTCTTATGTGGTTTAACGTATGTTTGAGTTGTAGAATATTGATATTTCTCTTGTGTAAATAATAGTGTGTGTGTGTGTGTGTGTGTGTGTGTGTGTGTTAGGGGTGTAACAGTTCCCGTCAAAAACACAAAGACACGCACTCATTGTCTTGGCTACTTTTCCCTTAATTTTCCCTAATGTTAATGGTCATATTTTTTTTTTCTGCAGTCCTGTCTGGATGGCAGCCCTGTTGGGTTAAAGGAGCCGCAAAATCAGGACATTTTATTTTATGGTATTAGGTTTGTTTTTCTGCTTTTGACCTGGGGAAAACAGCATCTAATTCACCTACAAGCTGCTGTCTGAAATCTATGCAAAGTATATTTTTTAGATTGAAGTGCTTTCCCAATGCACTCGGTTAGCCTCAGAGCTGACTCGGTTAGCCTCAGGCCATGTTCACACACGGTCATTCAGGCACCATGAGTTCTAGAGCTAATCCTGAAAAGTCAGTACTAACTCTGCTCCAGAGCAGGCTAAGAAAGCCTGTGTTATAATTCCCTCAGCTCCGGACTAAAACGTCTCTCAAGTGCAGTGTGAAAGCACTTCTATGGTGTGTGCGAGTGTTCTTTTGACCCAAAAACATGGTGTCAAATTATTGATATATGCATTAATTATCACTTAAAATAATGGGAATAGTGAAGGAGGATGTCCTAAGATGGCTGGCAGCTTAGATTGACACCAGCAAAGAGTTCTGCATCTGCGTTTCTAGAATGAATCTCCTGAAATGTGGACTGATGCTGTGGCAGCGCCAGAAGAATAGCTCCCCAGTCAACCCCTTGAAGGTGACATTCATGCGAGAGGCTGGGGTTGACACTGGTGCTTTGCAGGAATCATTTCTGACAGGTCAGGATCATTACAAGGTTTTTTCAGTGTCCTCCCCTTTTGAGTGGTGAAAGTGTTCTTGTCTTTGAAGATGGTGCAGCAAGGTTGCCTAAAAAAATTGTATTCCATCATTTCCCTAGAGATGATTGCTGGCATAGAGACTCGGCTGTTTGAGGGAGAGGATGGCAAGGGAAAAATGTCAAAATACTCTTTACATGACCTTGGGTCATGACCTTGGGTCATGTAAAGAGGGTGGCCCAGTGCTAAAATGTTTACAAGAATGGTGTTACAATTTCCTTTTGACTGGAAACCTAGAAAACATTACCAGAGATGATATACATGACCTGGAATTTTCATCATTGATCAAGATGGATGGATATTAAGGATTTACTGCATTTGGCGCTGCAGATCCTGGCTGTGAATGCGATCAGTTGAATACCATTTATTTGAATCTTTTCAAAGTTACTGTGCACATTAATGATACAGAGAGGAAGACTCTTATTGACTTTGGTGAACTCATGACCTTCCCTCTACCAAGAAGCCAAAATCTTGTCATTTTAGGGACTTACCCTGCTGTTAATACAATAATAATACCTTTGTATTTGTATTATGCTTTTCAAGGAACTCAAAGACACAAAAGGCTTACGGCTGCTGTTATCCATTGACATCATATATAGTTTGATATTATATCAAAGATGGAATTTTAATGTGGTGGAACTTAGTCTTTCATTTTCTTCTTAATTTCCTCCAGGTTGAAGAAACATCAGACTTATCATCTTGCATAGAACAAATTATCAACTGCGGCTACACAGGACCTATTAGCAAGGACAACAAAGACAAAATAACATGGTTTATATTGTATTGTGATATACTGTTTAACATAACTTAGAGCAAGTGTTTGTTTTATAGAGCAAGTCTATTTTTCGGTGGTATCCATATCCAGCATTTCTGCTGCACTCAGCTGAAAGACGGTCACACTAAGGCAACTTCATGAGGGACTACAACTTTACGGCCTAAGAGGTGTCATGGAAATGAACAGCCTCTTTGGGGCTGGTGATGATAAGGTAAGCTCCCATGATCTCCTGAACGAGAGGCATGTTGGCTCCTCTGTGGCTCTAAATACTGACTCATACTACATTGTGTCGCACTTGGCCCCAGTGAAAGCTGTACACAGAAGCATGCAACAGAGGCACAAATCCTAAATAACTTCCAGGATTTCCTGCAAGAGCTTGAGGGTAAGTTGTTTACACCATGAGCAGAAACTGGGAGATAAATCTCTCATTTACACTCTTGTACACTTTTGTATGCGCAAATTGAAAATGTGCATAAAAAAAGGTGGATAGAAACACACCTAATGCCTACTACTTCCGGTACTACTGTTACAACTACTGCTGCCATTACAGTATTAGTCTGTTGCTGCTAAAACTACTATTATTTTTACTAGTACAGCACTACTGCTACCACTACTACTACTCTGTCAACCACTTCAACAAATTGCTGAAGCTGCAAATAATGAAATACTGAAAACATTTGAAGCCTTTCTAATAAATGACTCTTTTTAACTTTTAATACTGAAGCATGCACACAAATTACTTAAAGTATAACCTTTTCCAGTTGATAATTGTAACTGTGAGCAGGATCTTGTAATTTTGCAGACCCAGAATAGATTTGGAATTTCCCCAGATGAAACTGCTGAGGATGAGGATGCACTTTCTGTCTCAGAAGTGATGCAATGGTTGACTGGACAGTCACTCTCTCTTTCGTCAGGTGGTTGTTGCTGGTCTGGTTTTATTGTTTACACGTTTACACCAGGTTTAAAAGTGGGTGAATATTCTGGGTGAAATTCTTTTTGTGCAGGCTCCTGTACATTGCTTGTTACTAAATATGAATATAAGACAATCTATAATGCAATATACAGTATACAATAAAATGTAATATAAAATAAACAAATAGCAGCTATACATAAAGTGAATGTGTGAGTGCAAGATTGAGTTACAGTTAAAAGTGTGCTGGTGGGCAGGGCTCCGTTCAGCAGCCTGATGGCATGGCTGTAGAAACTGTCCCTTAGTCTGTTTGTACGACACGAGATACTGCGGTATCGCCTGCCTGATGGTAGCAGCAGCCACAACCTGCTGAACAGGTTATGGCTGGCTGAGGTGATTAGTGTCTTTGATGATCCGCTTGGCCTTGGCTACACACTGCTTCACATAAATGTCCTGGAGGGAGGGAAGCTCACCTCCGATGACGTGCTGGGCCTTCGGCACCGCCCTCTGTAGCGCTCTGCGATCGAGGGAGGTGCAGTTCCCATACCAGGCGGTAATGCAGCTCGACAGGACGCTCTTGATGGTGCAGCTGTACGTATGAAACTAATTGTGTGTGTTCTTGTGTCAGACACACATCGCCATACGTGCAGAGTAGAGTTCTCAACTGCGTGATTCGTTATTATTCGTACTTTCATATAATTATAGAATTAAAAGTTAGGTTAATGCAATTTATTATTATATCCTATCTCAACTCCTAACAATGTAGGCATTTCCTTGTGTAACCCCTCAAACGAAAAACACTACAGCCGTTCTGTCTACACATCATTCCCATGTAGGCCTATTTAACATTTGTAATCAGTCAAACGCTTTTACATTCTCTTTATTGATGGGGGGTTTTGTCATTGTCAAATCAACAGATGTGACCCAACATCGGGCTACCACTGCGTAAAGTGGCCACTGCTCAAAGTAGGCTGGAGCAACATGTGAGCCTGTCGGCATGAGTCAAAACCACTTTATTAACTTCAAAAATGTTCATGTCAAATTGTATTGGGAAAAGGGAAGTGACATTTCTGTTAAATTACATTATTAATTCAATTTCCAAGTAATTTCTTTCTGGCCAAACACTATGGAAGTCAGATCTCCTTAGGGGTTGATACAAAAAATGAATACATTTGACTATTTAGTCATTTAACACTTTTATCCAAAGAATTTTGTTAAAGGTGAGGTATGATTCCTAAACTCCCCTTCCATGCTTTGGTGATGTGAAGCCCTATATTGGCTAAATGGCTTCTTTTGTTAGACTGACCGCTTTATGCGCAATGCTCTTCACCCAAACTATAAAGATCACACCTGTTATTCATGAACATTGAACATCAGGTATCCTCTGATGGTTAAATAACCTAGGCTGCGGGAAACATAGCCCTAACCTGTTTTGTAAATTGTAAATGCTATGTGAGTGAGGGGCTGTAGTTGTACATCACACTAACGTTTTTAATATTTCTGTAATAAATACCCAGGCTAGCTACAAGCTATACTCGTGTCACACAGAATCTCAAACAATCGACTAACTGATCTACTAACAGCATCACCTACAGTAACCTTACTTCAGAGAAAAACAAATGATGTAGAACTGAAACTGG
The DNA here is from genome assembly GCA_900302345.1 of Melanonus zugmayeri. Lineage (NCBI taxonomy): Eukaryota > Metazoa > Chordata > Actinopteri > Gadiformes > Melanonidae > Melanonus > Melanonus zugmayeri. Next base: position 14,799 of record OMKN01079941.1, read on the forward strand.
CTTTAATGAACGTTTGCTACCTACCCAAAAAGCCATTTCTAGTCAATGAACTCATGAATAAGCTGTTTTTCTACAGCCCTGTGAAAGTAGGAGTGGTCTGTGAAAAGTGACCTGTGCAGCTAGTGGAACATGGGGCTTTGAATCTTGTCTAATGTGATATTGTTTCTATCCGGTTTACTCGTGCTCACCTCTTCTGCATGTACAAAATAAATAATCAAATGTTCTAGCTGATTAAACGTTCCTACATGCCCAGGGTTTCTCTCCATAAACTAATACACCGATTATTACGTTGATTTTGACCATTTCTGATATTGTGTATTTGACCTATTTTTTACTACTCTATACCGTGTACCTTCGGTAGTGCAAATTGTTTAATATTGTATTAGACCAGAGGTTGTTTGCAGTCATGTGACACCCTTGCCTCGCAAACTTCAGATGGGGGGCAGGAAGTAAAATGGAGAACATCAAGCAGGAGTACTCCTGTTTATATAGACAGTGTGGAACCAAATGTTCATGAAAGAAACTCTTTTTTTATGTATGCACCCAAAAATCTATTAAATATGATTGTATTTGACACTTTCTCAATTAGTCTCATTTGGCAGTCAGGATTTTGCTTTGGCGGACCATTAGATCAATTTTGACGGGTGGCAAATCATCTTCAATGTAAGAAAACCCCTGCCAATATTAGATCCAACATCAAATCAATCTAAAATAGTGTATAAAAGTACAAAAGAGTACAAAAGACCACAAGGTTTTATTGGATAGACTTGAAAATTGGGTTGCTTGACTGGTTGATAAATTATCTGACTCAAAATGATGATGTGGCTCTGGGAGAATTTTCTTCTAAGAAAGTCATATAACGTGCAGTGTTATTTTGAATCTGTATGCTTCCTCTAGGACATATTATAAAGAGTCAAAACATAAACTATCACAACTATGCTGACAATACACAGCTCTATATCTCTCTCTCTTGGGTACATAAATACTCGCTAGAACTGTATCAAAGAGCATGGATGTATCAAAACTTCCTACAAATAAACTAGATTCTGATCCTAGGACCAAAGGCCCAAAGAAAAAATCTCTTTGCCTCCTTTGACTCTCTGAAGAGCAAATATCTAGTTAGAAATATTGTTGTAATCATGGATGTAGACCTAAACTTTCAGTCCCATCTAAACAGTATTACAAAATCAGCATGTCACTTAAAAAACATCTCAAAAGTAAAAGAATTTGTCTCTCAGGCTGACTCAGAAAGATAAAGATAAAATTCAGATTCAGATAAAATCATAAAAATGTCTCCAGCTCATTCAAAACTCAGCACATATTCAAAAAAAAAAAGGGAACACAACTTTCTTACATTTCTTAATGATTTGGCAACAACATACATTGGAGATATGCTCCTCAGCCATGAACCCTTAAAGTCATCAATCTTCAAGCTCCAATCTTTTAAAATCTGCACAGTCCACACAAAGGTGGCTGGGGAAACTGCTTTTAGCTATTATGCTCCCAGTTGCTGGAACATCCTCCTTGTGGAGATTAAAAACATTAAATCATTAGACTGTTTTAAAAAGAAGCTCAAAACATATATTTTTACTATTGCTTTTGCTTTTAAATGTTATACTTTATTGTTATGTATTCAGTTGTAATTTGCTATTTGTGATTTAAAGCACATTGAGTTGCCTGTGTGTATGAAATGTGCTATATAAATATAATTTGACTTGACCTGTAGTAGTTTGCTAGTTTGTTAGTTATTAGGCAATCATTCAATTTTTTTTAATTCATTCTTTTTTTTTTTTATAAAAAATGCACCATCAGATATCTAAAATGTGTAAGTCAGCAATCTCTCACTACCCGAGTGTGTGTGTGTGTGTGTGTGTGTGGTTTCACTTCCCCTTCCCCCAAAATTGAAACTCTCAGACCTTGGTGTGATTAGAATGAATGCCTTGATGTCACAGGGCTGAAAGACAGATTCACCAAAGGAAATTAAAGCTAAAAATGTCCCCTTTAAAATGATACCAAACCCAATATTATAAAACATTGAAAAATGTCTTGACCAAATGTCTTGACTATGAGCCTAAACCAGGATATGCATGTACTGTACGTCTAAAATGAAATTTACTTTAGGGGATGGTTGATGAGGTGATAACCACTAATAAGCTCCCAGTCACAAAGGTCTATCATATCAAAACATAAACTAGGGATGTATTATTCGATCGATTATTTGCCCACCAAGATGGTACCGGTAGGTTAAATTTTGGGTCTTGACCCATGGACTAACATGAGTAAACTCTGAAAATGGTAATTTAGTAATGACAATACTGCATAAATAAACATCGCCATGAACCTATTTGCAAAGCCGCGGTGCGTCTGGTGGGATCACCAGCATTGACTAGAGGGGTCGCGATGTGCTCCGGCAACTGCGACGCAGCCAGAACGCGACGCATTTTATTTTCATAGTCTTCGTTCAGTGAATGTATATGATGTTTAGTTTGTTAGTTAATGCAACGTTTTCTATTGTTGCTATGGTGGTTGCTATGGACACTGCTATCGCTGAAACCACGTAGCTGTCATGGGACTGTAGCAGTGGTGTCATTTCCCTCCCCCTTGGTGGGAAATGTTTGTCAAATCAGTTGGGCAATAGTCCATTTTGGGTATATTTGTATGCATAAGGATTCAACGCTGGTCTGGCATGTTTATTCTGAGGAACTCACTCTCGATCATCTAATATCAGTGTAGCAATCCTCTCTGCCACATTCCACTAACAGTGGCTTTGTCAGGGCTCCTCCGATGGAAAGGACACGGGTGGATGTTGAAAACCGGTTTATTGTGAAGGTTGAACAATGGTTTTGTTGGCAGAGCAGGTGGAATCTTGCTAACATGGTAGCAACTCTCCTGAGTGTGTGTGGCGACGGCTGGTTTAACCTGTGGGCCTTGGTTACTCAATGTACCCCAGGTGTGCAGCCTCACCTCAGCCTCAGAGTTTAATCAGCCTGACTCAGGCCGGTGCTGCTTAAATCAGACACCAACCACACACACACTCACGTTAGCCATGCAAACCCCAGCTGAATACAGGCTGGAAAAGTTGGAAACAACTTGCTGGAGCCATGCAGGTAGGGTGATTTCCCTATCCTCCCCAATTTTATTTTCTGACAAATACAATTCATATAATAGTCACTTTGTCACTGAGCTCCTGGGTGGTGACAAATGTGTCCTGCTCTGTGGTTCTGCCTGCACTCACCACCTCTTGCGTATGATGGAGGTCTCAGATTTCGACCCTGCCTATACAGTGCACTTTAAGGATGCATTCACAAAGGACCTCAACAGACGAAAGCAGAACACAAACCTGTCATGTCTAAAGGTAGCAACAGCTCTAGATCCCAGACTCAAGGACCTCGGGTGCCTGCCCAGAGCAGAGAGGGAAGAGGTGTGGCGAAAGCTGAGTGAGATGCTGAAAGACAGAGAATCTGCATCACAGCCCTCCAGAGAGGAAATGGAACCAGAGCCACCAAGGAAGACGATGGCCGTCCTACTGATGGGGTCAGAGTCGATGATGATGAGGCACTGTCCACAGACAAAACTCTAGACAGGTATAGAGCAGAGCCCAGTGTCAGCATAGAGGCATGTCCACTACGTTTTGGACATGGTAAGCTGGCCCATATTACACAAAGGTACTTGCCTCAACAGTGCCATGTGAAAGACTGTTTTCTTTGGCAGGCCACATTGTGCAGAAGAAGAGGTCAGCTGGGTGAGATGTTACTTTACAGGCAAGCTGTTTACATTCACTTTGTAACTGTTCTTTATGTGGTTGTCTGCTAATTAAGTCTGCAATTCATTATGGATGTTATAATAAAGTTAAAAAAACTGATTCCTCTAAACAGTTTGTTGTGCATTTCTTTATTCCAACCCCACACATGTGGGGTTATTGTGATGAACATCGATTGACAGCACATATAATGGTGTTTAATAGAGTAGTAACAGTAGCTTGTATGCAGAAAGACCAAGGCTCTGGTCCTGTGTTCAACACTGTTGGATCTCTGATGGCAGATATTTATACATCACGTTGTATCTCCCTGCGCTTGGCTCTAGAGAGGAAAGAGAGATGCACACAGTCACATAAATGCATGGTACAGATGCATGCACAAATACATTGCTTCATAGAAATATGAATGAATACACTAAGTAATTCCCTTAAAGATATACTATGTAACGTTACACACTAACTATGGCCAGAGTTTGCCTATAGCAGCACCAGACAGCGTTAACATGAAGAGCGCCAAAACTAAAACTATGAAGCAAATAGCAGCTATGTCTTCAAGCCTGGTAATGGTGAGATATTTTGTATTTGTTATGTTACTAATGAAACAAAAAACTAATTTGGGAATTTCCACTAAATAATATTATTTATGTCCGGCGTTTAGCGTGGCCGTGTTTTGACATCACGTCCTCATTATAATTTACCCCCATTGGTCGGCACAGACCAAATTTAATTCGAGAGCCTGATTCCCTGGGATAATTATAATTTAAGTCAATATATTTGTAGACACTTATGGTTACTTTATTTATTTATGTAGGCAATGGATCGCTTCAAATTATTTATAAATATAGGCCCCTATGCATAGACTGTTCCATGTTCATGTCCACTCAAGTATTGCATGACATTGCATGCATCTGACAGTAATGGTACAAATGATAGACGCCGATTTATGTTTCTGCCGGTGGGTGCTTGGTGGAAATCGTAACATTGCTTGATGTTTTTTAATGGTTTTTAATCACAAATGTGTCCATTTTGTTGGTCTAGGTCAAGGCTTACTCTAAACAGAGCACGTAGACTCCATCTGAGCATAGCGCTCTACCTCCTGCATATTATTTCCCCATTCATTGAACATTCACCACTCACCGATATGACTGTTTGTTGCTTGCTTGCTATAATCCAAAGTAGTCAAAACAGATTTTTTTGCAAAAGTCTTTATTAAAAATATTAACATATTAATATTATCATATTAAGTTTCAAAAGTAATATTAAATATTACTTTTGAAACTCGTTTGACTGCAAAACACCGGATATTTTTAATGTCTCGCTCATGCGCATGCGCCTATGGCACAAATAACTAGTGCTAGCAAGCTGCTGCACATTGTGTTTCCCTTGCTGTATTGCATCTTGCCCATCATCACTCACAACGCAAACCTTACCTTCAAAGCAATCAGGAATGCTGAGTGTCCCATTGATGCACTGGCTTGACACTGCATAACCACAGCTTCTGGCATTGTTCTTGCAGTAGAAGGAAACTTTGTCATGGTGATACACTTTATTAGGATTCAGGTCCTCAATCCAGTATCTCCTTCCTTGGTATAATATCCTCCCTCTCGCTATGTTCACAGAGCAAGGGGCTGTAAACCGAAATACCAGGACAATGAGTGTTAGATTTAATATTTCAATGGAAAAGTTAAATATTGTAACCATTTTAAATTCAATTATGCATGTAAGTAGAATACAAAACCTCTGGCCTATATATATAGAAGCAGCAAATTATAGCATTACCAAACATCAAATGAGTATATCCCTTTAAGAAAACTAGGCCTACCGTTGCATGCAGGCTTCTGGGACCACTGTCCTGTCTCTAGGCATTCGACATATGGGTTTCCCTCAATTGTGTAGTATCCTGTGCAGCCATATTTGATGGTGGCCTTGTAGTGATAAGCTTTATTGACGTTGGAGGACATGTGACCGTGCTCAATGGGTTGTGGTCGTGGGCATGTCACCACTGCATCAAAGGGAAGGTGGTCAGGCAAAGCATATTCATGCATAAGAAGATGGATGTTTTAGCTTGTCCCACCGGGGAAAGTGTACTAGTGCTGGCTGACTTTGTGTTCGCTGTTAGCCAATTACAGGCGTACAGATCCCTGCCTCCAGCAACATGATTGGTTGAAACAAATTTAAAGCGAAAGAAAGTGAAACACCCCGTTCACCCAGATCTGAGCTCACCTGCTATCAGACTTTAGATTGTTAATCTAGTCTGATTTGTGAGACTAATTCATGCATAACTACAGCACAGGGCCGTCTCTTAAAGGGCAACCGTCACACTCACTATTTAAGTACTGAGACAAATCGCGGTCTGCAACATCAACTCTGTTTTTGCAGAATTTTTTTTTTTTTGGACCATTGACGTCGTTGGTCTGGGACTTGCCTTCTCCATTGGTCCAATTTGGAAAGATTACGTCAATCTCCTTATATTAGAATGTAGAAAGTAGCCAAGTGTGACAATTCCCCTTTAATGTGATGTACACAAGCTTTGAAGATGACATTATGTTTCTCTAAACATGTGCATACATGTTGGATGTTTGTACATTTGTATGCTAGAACATGGAACATGCATAGGTCCCCCCTTGCCATGAAGGCTGCGATTTCATTTTCAAGTTCAAATGCATATGCAGTGGCCAGCAGGTGTCAGTATAGTGATGAGTAACGGAGGTTGAAATGTCTGGTTGCTTTGTCAGCCATTGTACCACTACAATGGCTTCCACAACTACTTTATTATTACTTACTTCGACACACAGGCGCTTCTGTCCAGTTTCCAGAGGCAGTGCACTCTGTTCTTGGGTTTCCTATGAGTGCCATAGGAGGCAGACATCTATATGTCCCTTTCACACCAAATGCTGCATTTTCCACATTGACTCCGCGAATGTCATACACTAGTATGCCATTATCTGGGACTGGAGCAGGGCCACAAGTCACCACTGAAAAAACAGAGACATATTGATGTATCAGCACAGTCAATTGTATTTACATTAAACAATAAACCAATTGCAATAATTTATATTTTGTTATATATGAATATACTAACTAGGTGTTCATTGTAATTAATGATACATTTTGTTCATGCACTGCACAACTACGCAGCATTTATTTTTTAAACATACACACACTCAAACAAATCAGTTCATACCTTTGCACTCTGGACTTGATGCACTCCATTTTGCATTTTCTTGGCACACAGCACTGCTGGATCCATGCAAATTGTACCTGTAAGCCAGCAACCATTACATGACCATTCATGACCATATATACTGTATATATATATATATATCGAGGTACTGCTGTACCTCCCTTACCCTTTGTTGCAGGTGAAGTTGACTGTACTCAGGTACACATTATCATCAAAGTGTACATTTCCATTGATTGGGGCATCTATGGAAGGGCACAACTTTGCTAAAGCAGAGAAGACAGAAAAATAACTTTAATAATAGGAAGTGCTGCTGGCTCTAGAAGAACATTGGCCATGAATCAATGATTATTTTTCATTGGTGAATAGGCCTACTCAATTAATCGTTCGTTATTCATGAATTCTCTAAAATGTCAAAGAATGAGAAATATTGTGTTCTTATGCTGCTCATCAGATGAAAAGTATTAATTTTGATCGATCAAATCGATGATTCATATTATGAACTACAATCAGCAATTGTTTGGCGCTTTTACATGATAAATGACTGGATTGTATTTTCTTTTTCTCAGAAATACCCACGCTGACACGTGAGTTGAGTGATGCTCCATGTTCCATGAATAGAGCAGACGATGGCCCTGGGGCCATTTTGGGGGGTGTAGCCCGGTGCACACATCAGGTGAACCTCCGTCCCTGGAGGAGAGACCCGCTGGAGCCCCGGGGCCACGATGTGGTGCTTCAGGACAGGTCTGGGGCATCCTGCACAGCCGGCGTCATGGTAACAAACGTGTTGCAGTCATGTTCATTTTTTTGACACAGCACTTGGCTGTGTCTTTACAGCAGGGCTGTGCCCTCATGAGTACTTTCATGTGTACATGGAAGTGTGGTGAGCTGATGCACTTCCCTTTCTATTCACAAATAATATTGGTTCAGTAATTACCAAGTTATTGCAATTTCAAGTTTGGTTCTTACATAACATACCATAACATACTCCAATAACGCCAAGTGCTCACGTAGTGTATGCAAGGGGAGCATAGTTTTTAAGGTGCTACACTGGCAGTGTACCTGTGTGTGTTTCACTCTAGAGAGTGATTAGTTTAAACTTGTATGTGTAGTAGACTAAACTAGTGAAAATAAGTGTACTATCCGTGCCCTGGTATATAGAAGGAGCAGACCCATAATTAGTGTTATGAGCGACAGGTTTCAAATCAACAGTTTGTTAAAATCTCAGATACAGACTAGTATTTACATTTTTAGATATTAAGCCTTTAGAGATTAACCCTTAAAACATAACCAACTGCTTCAGCTATCATGCAAATGGGGGTAAAGGGAATAACTGTAGAAAAATGTAGTACGGAAATATATATTGAAACAAATATAAAGCCATATATACACGCACACACACACACACACACACACACCCTTGATGCCCTAGAATATTACCAATTTAAATTTTAATATACACAATTAATGAGATATAAGATAAAAAAAGATGCCGGTACCTCCATCCTGTGACTTCACAAGGGTAAAGGATAGAAATGGACTCAACAGAAGTATAGCCAGTCGGTAACGCATGTCTGGTGGCTTTACCATGACCTCTATGCTGCTGTTTGGATTCTTCTAAAGGTAAACAGATCAGATTTGACTGAGCTTACTGCCAGTAAGTCCTCTCTGAAAGGTCCTGCCTTTTTTATGCAAAGAGGGGGAGTCTGTTGTAATGTCACTATTTGTGACATTACAACACAACATTTAAACTGACTTCAAATATAATCACCTTAAAGGGGAACCGTCACGCTCGGCTATTTTCTAATATAAGGGATTACTGCTTCATATGTGTGTTGGGGGAAAAATTGCAGTCTGCAACATTTATATGAAGGCGAGCAGTATTCTTTAGAAAATAGCTGAGCATGACATTTCCCCTTTAACTTTACAACAGATTCTAGGAGTTGGGGTGTTTACCAGGCTGAAACGTTTTGGTGTCCCATGTGTAGTTTTAGTTTATTCTGACAGACTTGTATGATTATAGTATGTCCTACATGCAATGGTAAAATGTTGATCGGTGGCCTTGAAAAAAATTAAAAAATTAACTAAAAATGTTTTTTTCGGTGGTGAAAAATGTATGGTCAGTGGAAAAACTGAAATTTTAATTTTGCTGGCGTGGACATGTCCTTAGAAACAATGATTTATCTTGCATCATGTTTTTGAGTTTTGATTACCACAGCATCTATTCTCTTAAGTGTGTGGAAACGGTGAGGGAAGTGTGTGGTAACACGGCCTTTCACTTACTCAATCTCAATTAACTCCTCCTTGTCCACTGGCCTCCCCCCCCCAACTACCGGCCCATCTCCAACCTCCCTTTTCTGTCCAAAATCGAGCACAGTGGGACAAGGCTGACAATCAACATGTTATGTTCATGTTCATGTTACCATTTTACCATTGCATGTAGGAGCATCGCATATGAGCGAGTTGTTACTGCAACCTCTGTAAACTTCAATACATCTGCATGCTCACCTCCACCCGCTGCTGAGCTCACATTACCCCTATCCTTCATAACCTCCACTGGTTCTCAGTTTAATATACGATTCACTACTCACCACTTACAAAGTCAAAAATAACCTGGCCCCTCCCTACCTCTCCGACTTCCTCCTCCACCACACGCCAACCCGATGCTCTTGAAGTGAAATTTAATGATTATAGTTCATGAGCAGCATCACCGTGACTGACTGCAAGTTATTCACGCTCTGTGATTTCATATTTAATACCACCATTCAGACCGGCGTAACCTCTTTCCCTTCTCTCCCCTCCCTCCATTTCATGATTCTTCTAGTTTTTGTCTGGACCACAGGGATCAGCCTTAGAAACAGACTTGTCACTGAGTGAGAAAAGATCACATGTTACACCATTGGCCAAGTGTTGGCGTTTCCCCGTTGACCGTTGCTCTTTCAAAACGATTCCGCGGCAACAGTTGTCTTCACTTACGTCCTCAGAAGGCGTTCACAGCACTTCCACTCATTCCCAACATATCGCAGCTGCGAATATTTTGCTGATCTTACAAGTTACAGTTTTGGGAGACTTTAGGGTTAGGGTTAGGGTTCATGCTTTAGGGTTAGGGTTCATGCTTTAGGGTTAGTGTTAGGGGTTAGGGTTAGAGTTAGGGTTCATGCTTTAGGGTTAGTGTTAGGAGTTAGGGTTAGAGTTAGGGTTATTAGGGTTAGAGTTAGGGTTTGTGCTTTAGGGTTAGGGGTTAGGGTTAGGGTGATTAGGGTTAGGGTTCGTGCTTTAGAGTTAGGGTTAGGGTTTGAATGAGTTAGAGTTAGGGTTTAAAGCACGAACCCTAACCCTAACCCTAAAGCACACGGTCCAGCCATATACCAGGTTTCAACCTGGTCTTGTTAACTACCTACTTGTCTTTTATTTATACACATACCTATTCAATGATTTGACCCTGTGTTCACTCTGTGAAGCATCTTTGATACTTAGAAAAGCGCTTTACAAGTTGAATGTATTATTATTATTATTATCTTCTGTCCAATGCTGCTGGGGCCAGGATGTTAAGATTTCAGGGAAAATTAGAAAGACAAACAGCCAACAAAGATTGTATGGCTGTCATTTATACAGTTTTGGATTCAATTCAAAGAAGAAAAAAATATTGGTAAAAACTGGGATATAAAAGTGAGTGGGGTGGTTAGGGTTAGGGTTAAGTGGACATTTTGGTTATTAAAATAAACTACATCTGAATGCAAATCAAGACCCTGTATCAGTCTCTCCTTCACACTTTCAATATTGAAATTGTCTTTATTATCTTTATTTAATCCAATACACTTCATAATTCTGTTAGCTTGTCTGATGTTTTTTGTATGGCTTTTAATTAAATTAGTTTGACAAGACAGAAGCAAAATGCAGAAGTAATAAAAGACCAAACTCTTTCCAAATCCAAGCGTTTATTGCGTTATCATTATCCATGACCACTCCCCCGTTTCCTGTCTGTGTACTGGTGTTGGTTGCTGGTCTGTGTTAGGCAGGTCTAGCAGTGCCTGAAGGGGCCGCAGGGGAGGGAGCACACATGGTGATCTCCGATGGCAGACTCTTTGCCCTCAGTGTGTACTCCACCTTTCCTGGTTCTGAAAGCAGGCAACAGTAAACCTCATTATGTTATGGACTGTTGTGGCATTCACAAGGACAATTTTGTTGGAACCACATTCATTTTGGAAGTGATTTAACTGACATTATACCACAGCCAGTGAAAATGGTGTATTATTTTCAGATAACAGCACGGCTAGAGTCTGTTATCTGACTATTGGGGACCTACTGATCGGCTGATTGGCACTTACCCTCAAAGCATTCTGGGAGTGCCAGGGTGCCATCATTGCAGGTGGAGGCGACTGGGTACCCACACTTCTCCACTTTGTTCTTGCAGTAGAAGACCACTTGTTCTCCGTGGAGGACTCTGTTAGGTTTCAGATCTGCGATCCAAAGCTTCCTGGCATTGTACAAGATGCGACCTCTTTTGATGTTAACTGAACACGGGGCTGTAGAGAAATATGTTCACATTACAACATGCTGTCAAGACAAATTGGTTTGTAAAAGTTTGTAAAACTAGCAGCATATTCACTTTGCCATTAACTCACCCCTGCAGACGGGCAAAGTGCTCCAGTTTCCTGTGTTAGTGCATTGGACCTCTGCCTGTCCATCCAGCACGTAGGGGTCGCTGCAGGCGTACCTGACCGTCTCCTTGTAGCCAAGGGGCCTCAGGAGATCGACGGACCTGTGGCCGTTTGGGATCTCCTCAGGAATGGAACAGCGGACCTCTGGGGTGACAGATGGTAAAAGGTGTGCCATAGTGTCAGGGTCACAGTACTGTCTGGGTTAGGGTTAGGGAAACAGAGATATATGGTTTGATCTTTAAGGATCGTGGGAGTACCTACTGTCTACTGCTTATTTTTACATTAGGTCACAACAACAGTGTTCAATCAATGATTGATATCAATGATATACCTGCCTCCTCTGAGCCAATTTAGATTTTTAGACCGCTCCTGGCTCATTTCTGAGCAATCAGGGCATCTCTTCCCTGACTGGTTCAGGAATCCATCTTGTCTGTCAATCACAGGTGTGTGAAATGCAACACTTCTCAGTGGTGGACAAACATAGGGAGGGAGGGAGCAAAGAGGGAGGGAACATTTTTTTTGGTTGTTTAGTTTCAAAATCTTCCCTCTTTTCTGCTCTCCTTACAACTCTCAAATCTTACCTACAGCAGCTTTAAGGAAGTTAAGTTGAACCAATTGGAATGTAAAATAAGTAAGAAAATTAGATGTTAGTTGTTTATGGCTAATTATCAATAAATTCCTCTTTTCGCCTTAATGTGAAGAGGGAGATACAGATGGAGAATAGTCTAAGCCTACCTAAAGAATAGTCTTACAAGGTTTGTATGTATAACAATTAGGCAAGTACGACATTTTCATCTTTGATTAAACCACCTTTTCCACATTAATACAAAAATCATCAAATGAGATTACATATTGAATATAAAGTCACGGCACTTTTTCCGCTGGGGAATTTGATTTACCGCGACAAACAGGCGGTTCTGTGGTAGTCCCGTCGGCCTTGCACTCCCCTCTCTGAAAACTGGGTGCCATTGGTGGGTTGCACTCGTACGTCCAGCTCTGCCCGTACATGGTGGTGGTAGCGGTGCCCGCCTTGAGGACAACTCTACCGCCCCGAGGTGACTTTGGTAGCGGGCAATTCACCACTGTGGGGATGAAGACGTCAATCATTTTTTACCCTTTCCTGCTCATAAGCGATTGCCTGAAGCCAAAAACTGAGTAACCAGAGGAAAATTAAATAAATAGGAAGAAAACATGGAAACTAGGCACATACAAGACCTGAGCAAAGGAATCAAACTCCGGTCCTATTTACAACACAACAATGCTACCCATTCTTGGCCTATATTTCTAAAAATACTTATCTTAACGGTACTTTGGAAATCAATGCACCAGTTCAATTCGTTAGAATGGTCCTGTTAGAACCTCTTTTTATACCCTATTTTCATCCCCACTTTTACTTTTACGTAAAACTAGTTATTGAATGTCTGTATAATGTTTTGTTTTGTGCTTTTGTGGGTTTGTCCCATTCTCCTTGTCTTTTTTCTTTACTGCCCCTCACAGGACAATGCAAGATCTTCTATTCTAGCAGCACCTCCTCCTCCAATACCTTTGCACAGTGGTGGAGGGTGGCTCCAGGTTCCATCAGCTAAACAGCTGCTCTCATTGGCTCCGCTCATGACATATCTGGATAAAAAAAAGCACATATCAACCAGGGGGGGGGGGG
>OMKN01079943.1:3003-15618 GCA_900302345.1 Melanonus zugmayeri
TGTTTGCACACTCTATTTCAAAACTGATGTTCAGAACCTCACATATCAAGTCAAGTCAAGTCAATTTTATTTGTATAGCCCTTAATCACAGTTACAGTCTCAAAGGGCTTCACAAGCCAACTAGTTTATGGTTTATGACACCCCCAAACCCTAGCCCCCCAAAGGGCAAGAAAAAACTCCCTTTGTTATCTGCAATTTTAGGAAGAAATCTTGAGAAGGAACGCAGAGTGGGGGATCCCGCCTTCCAGGGATGGTTAGGAGTGCAATGGGTGCCATAATTGACATACATAGTAATACAAATGTATGATGATGTGTTTACTGAGATAATAGCGCACTCAAATTATTCGTAAATATATATTAAAAAAATATTCTGATTAATAAACATGGTTTGTTGTATTGAAACAATTGTGACGTATTGATTGAAACTGATGAAGTGTCCTTCATGAGAGAACTCATGAAGGACACTGTGCTCTTCTGGTCATACTCTTTTCTGTGTGAGCTCTGAATGCATTCAACCTAGTTTGTACCAGTCAATGCTGCCTTGTAGATTTTTCACAGAGGCGTCATCGTAGGACAAACACAAGCATTGCTCATGACACTGGTCTGCTCCTTTTATGTACCAGGGCACGGGTAGTAGACTTACCTTCACTAGTTTAGTCTACTACCCGTGACCTGGTAGCAAAGGAGCAGACCTATAATTAGCGGCAACTGTGTTTGTCCTATGATGACACCTCTGTGGTCTTATTTCCCTTCACATTGTCTAGGGTCTAGGGAGTTTGGGAGGAGGAACCCAGTCTGCCAATGTTGGATGACACATATAAATGTACTTTTTTATCCTTTTATCTAGCATCACTGCGTCATTCAGGGATTACTGACCCGTCCAGGGCTGTGTTTCTCAAAAGGGGGCTCAAGGTGCCTTGAAGGTGCGGCTCATTGTGGAGCATTAGTGAACAACAGTTATGAAGAATGAATGGGAACACAGCCTACGTGTACATCCTTCTAGTTGTCAATGTAAAACAGCTGTTATTCACTAACAGCACTGGACATTTTACTTTCTGTAGAGCTGGTGAGGTATATCTCGTCCTGAACCAATGTCTAGACATTTTGTGTGTGGAATTTCTATACATTGTATTTTAAATGAACATGGTTCAAATCAAGCTACATTTCCTCTCCAAAGAGGGAAACGGGTTAAACACAAGAAGTGACATTTAAAATAAATGAATTCATGCACCTACACTAGACTTACATTTATGTTGCAGTTGCTCTGTACCTTATTTTCTAAGAAGTCACCTAACTGAACACAAGACAGCCACATTAACAGTAATTATGTTTTATTGCCATATTCCACATTTGTCCCATGACAACCTTTACTTAAGTCTTTGGATAGAACTGAGAATAACAATAACCAATAATAAATGGAAAAAGAGATTTCCAGCAGGGTTGTAATGTATCCTACATTACCCAGCATAGAGAGGCACCATGTCGCTTAGCTACATAGGAACCATATCTTTGAGAGAACTATTTATTTACCAACTTGGCACAAAGAAAATAACCCACCAAATGCAATGGTGCACTCAATTTCAATCCCACACACATGCATGCAAACACACGTTGGACGCAGGCACTCTTTCACAATTCAAAGTGGCTGAAAAGGCAATTTAACATTTAACTATGACGCTTCTGTCTCCAGCAGGAGCCCTCAGCGGTGAGCAAAAGTACTGTTGCGCCCTGTGCAAAACATTGTCATCAGCCGTCGGTAGCGAGAGTCACAGGGTTGTTAGTTGTTGTTGTTGTTGTTTGGATATAACCCTGGGGTCTATATACTGAGGGTGTTGAGTGCTGGTACTAGTGTCACCGCCTCTGGCAGGTTCTGGTTGTGTTCAGGAGCTCCTTTGCCTTGGATGACCTTCTGGCGATGCCTCTCCTCCTGGCGCTTCTTCTTCTCCAGGCGCTGCTGCTCCTTCCTGAGCTTACCCGACACCTGGGCAGCAACAGTCAGAAGAAAGAAAACAATTAGCCGAGGTAAAACACAAGACCAACATAACATTACACAGAATGCAGAAAACTAAATGCGCTATTCTTCACAGATAGCTGGCCAAAGTGACACTTTATTTAGATGTTTCAGATTACAATTAACAATCACAAGACTTATAATCAAAGTAGGCAACAATGACAGGAAAGTGAACGCTACTCTTTTCTCCCATCCCCTGTACCTTGGCTTTGTGTGAGTTGTTTCCCTCTGGTGGCGGCTGGGGGTCACTGCCTGCTGTGGCGGTCCCTCTGCAAGCCGAGCAGGATGCTGGCAGGGGGGCCTGGGCCGGCTCGGGGCCTGCCAGCCACTCAGCGTTGATGGTGGCTGCGCTTAGTTGCCACAGGTACTCTTCCTCATCTAGTCCACACCAGCCAACACACACAAAGCCATTCAATCACTTTTGCTGCCATGGCGTCAACAGTAGAAATCATTAGATTTTCATACATGTGTGGTTTACCATTGACTATTTAGCTAACAATTGTAACCAACGTGTGACTTACAGTGAATTCAGACACAGGTCATTGAGGAGCAGTTAGGGCTAGGCATCATGTGCAATCATATTCATTGTGTTGATTGTAGCAAAATCAAAAGGAGAGATGAAATATCCAGGATTTTGAGTGTCTCCAACCGTCCCTGTTGAGGTGACGACCCCTGTGCTGGCGACTGTTTCCTTGTGTCCTGTTTTTATGTGTATGGTCGCCCTGGTGAGACACGACACTGGTGTGCCATTTCTCATCAACAAAGTTGACCTATCTATTATTTAGAAAGGAAAGGCCCTGTAAAATTTCTGTTCCAACGACACACTGATAAGCTGATGTCCCTCATCAGATCTACCTTTTGCTCACTGTATACATGTATACATAGTGTGTACATTTTCACCTCTGATTACTAGATGTTGAATCAGTCAGACGTAGTGTGCTTTAACCACTCTGTCTGTTGGCCACAGAATAAAAACCATGCAAGTTCAGAAGCGTGTTGGTGGGGTAGCGTCTCTTACAGACAGCAGTGACGGCTACCACGGGTTCACTCGTGTTCCTCAACGAAAAGAAAACATGGTTGGTTTGGTTGTATTTTTGGCCAATATAAAAAGAGCTCTGTTTTGGTGAAGTGCACCTTTCCCACTCTGGGTGTGTATTGTAGGGACGTTACCGATGGTTTAGTTCATCCTATGGAACTCTTTCCATCTAGTTTGTATAATAAAAACATAACACTGATTCCAAGCTGGAGTAGAGCTGCAACATGACGCAGCATGTGAGGGTGTGTCCATTCATACTCGACAGCTAGTATGTGAGGTATGCAATGCTCCTCTCACCATGGATGGCTGGGTGTTTGTAGGTGCTGAGGATCACGTTGTCCTCGTGCGCCGGGGGAGAGCTGTCTCCCGCCGTCCTCTGACCGTCTCCAAACTCCCGCTGCTGCCCCTGCGCGTCCTGCAGATTCTACGCCCCGCCCGACAGGAACACACTGGACACGTTAAGGGTGGCTCCATGGTGCTGGATGAACAGAGCTGAACATGTTTTATACTTTGGTCGATATAAGATCAAATGAGACGGTATTATATTCATCCCAGATGGGACATTTGGGTGTCACAGCAGAAAGCACAGGACAGTAATTCAAAATGTGAAGAATAATACATAAAAATGTTAAAAATAAAAATCTAAAATACTAAATATAGCTATTTACTCAATATGAGTAGTAACAATGTAAATGTAAATTATTAGTCACAATTGTTATGTGGGATCAAAATAGCCCAAATCCATTCTCTCACTATTGCAATTTCATAATCAATGTAAGGCGGGTATTAGTGCGTTCCCTACTATAACAGCGGTGTTTGCAATAGAAACCTGCATTCAAATCTGAAGGGGATTTGAAAGAGTGCATGTTGTGTGGTTATGTGTGTGTGCGTGCACGCATACCTCTATGCGTAGCTGGGCAGGGCTTTCAGAGTTGTCCCCAACACGGCGGACGCTGTCATAATGGTCGCCGTAGCGATAGGCGATGTGCATCTCTCTGCATGCTTGCTTCTCAACACCGTTGATCTGCAAAGAAGAACACAAAGACGATTTAAGTTCGAGTCCAACGACACCGACAATAAATTGTGTCGCCTCTAACCAGTCAACATGATCACTAGCGTCAGCACCACCCACCTCCCACAGCGGCGTGTTCAGCTGGTGAATGACCACTTTCAGTTGCTGGCTGCGGGCGAAAGCCACAATGGCGTCATTACCCGCAAATGTACCCGGCTGGGAGAGGTTTGACACTGCAGGCCCATAAAACAAAACAAACAAGATGGATGGGTCAAAAACACCTTTTCAACCAGGGAGACGCCGACCCTGACAGAGGAATCTCATAGATCCCAACCAGATTACCGGAGTATTGGTGCCAAATAAAAAGCTGATGTGTTTGATTCTACCTATAGGACTTCCTATCCGATTTCCCGATGTTCAGAAAACAGTTCAATAAATGGACCGTGTGATTCCTACAATGCTCTGCAAAGGGGACGTCGTCTTCCACAAAGGGCTCAAAGTCTTGCCGGTGGGACTTCATGTACTGGACCGTCTCCTGGCGCAGGCGAATGTGTCCCCGGGAGTGGCCCTCCAGCTGGTCCCCCAGAGCTCTGAAAAGACAGTTCCTGCATGGGGAGTCACATGCACACGCACACATAAACACACAGAGAGACGGTGGCTTCTTTAACCCACTGGGCCAGTTCACATGTGTGCATAGATCTAAAAGGGCGGCTTCCTATTCATGTCTGTATCGTCTATGAAGGTCCGAGGGCCATTCATGATGTATACAGGGTCTAACATGAACACCCACCACCAGCCAATGCCAGATAGATTTGACCATTTTGCAGGTAGAAAGACAATCAGGGTTACATATTCAATTGATTTTTTTTCCACTCTGGCAGGTAAAAAGACAAAATTCTGAAAGTTGATTTTGGACCCTGGATGTATATGAACAAAACAAGACTTTCTGAGCAGCTGGTATAGAGCTAACATTAACTAACCTCAACTGTGTGATGATCAGATAAAAACTAAACTGCAATATGGTTTCCCCCAACATTAAGTAGGTAATGACTGTAACATCAAAACATCAGGGAGGCCAACGAGGGGTGACTTATAGGCCTGACTCTTCCACATTTAGATTGTCCTGATGACTAATCCAAAGGAGAGATGCAGTAGTTTGGTTTCTACACACTAAGGGGCCAATCACACAGAACAGTGTCACAACAGGATGCAGACGCTTCAAAAACGCCTTGGCAGAGTGCTTTGTGAGAACCAGTCGGAGTGCTTGTGGAGCGGAGCTGTGTGCACAATTGTGCCATTTAAACTGTTTTAACTGTAAAAATTGACTTATGTGATTGCTTTAATTTCAAAATAAACTATTATCCCTACACAAATCAACTTCTCGGTGTTGGACATTTTGTTATGTTTTCTCTTTCGTCGACAAGCAGGCACTGCTCCATGCCCAGTGCCCAAAGTTGAACATATATTTCACTTCTATGCGCGGTGAACAAACGCCAGAAAAATGAAAGGCACATCACAATAAAAAAGCTCAGCACAGGCGAAACAATAGGAAAACAATGGTGGTGGTTCTGTGTGATCGGCCCCTAGGACTTAATAAGGCGGTAGAAGCCACCGTCATGATTGTCAGATGGAAGAACCTTATTGGGATGCATCTTGAGCAAACTACTACTACTACTACAGTGCCATTCTCTCACCCATCTCCAGGTATTTCTCTCAGCCTGAGGCCCAGGCTCTGCAGCTGATTGGAGAAACTGATAAACTCCTCTCCATCGTCGGTGTCCTGGGGGCGGTTCTTGCGGTCCTTGGCGATGGCCCGCCGCGCCGCTCGTTCGTCTCTCTTGCGCTCAACGTCGTTTTTCTTGTTTCCACGGGCAGGTTTCACCATCTGCTTCCTCGACATGTCGGCTGCACTTGTTTTTGCTGCCTACTGTAGAAAAATGAATACAACCTACTTATGGATGCGCTTGGACCATTTAGAGATTTCTCACAGTCACTCCACGGCAACCAATATAAGAGAAAGACACAAGTGAGGGCAACATGCACCACACCTACTACATACTAGTTTAATTCTGAAAGTTTGCAAAACAGGTTTGGTCATTCCAAAATGAACACCTGCCACCAACACAGCCAATGGTCTGTAGATGTGTCCACTCTGGCAGGTAAAGGAAACATTCTCAAAGTTCATGTTGGACCTTTAACAGAGCTTTCGCCTTTCACAATCCTGGGGTCGGCGGTTCGAGCCCCCACTGTGTAGTGATGTGGCGACAAAGAACTAAGATTTAAGTATAAGGTCTGAGCTATGTAATAAATACATTCGTTTTCATATGTTTTAAATAATAAAGTGAGTTCACTGATTGACTACTAAGTTCTCTCTCACACACACCTGCATCTACGATCTGAATGGCGTTTCCCAGTTAACCCACGTTTGTTCTCACCAACTCAGGCAACCTACGCTTTCGCATATAAGCGATCATATGGAGGTGTAAGTCTGACACGGGGTGCATCAGGGCACATCTGATGCCAATCAATCTATGGGAATGTCGCAACCTGCTAACGTCAGCAGCTAGCTTTCTACATTGTTACATAAATCAAATTAACATGTACTCGTTCGTCAATTATAAATAAAATCTTCAGAGAGTACTTGTCGAGGATACTTCGCATAGCGTTAACGCGTTACTTACATTTACTTTTGAATTCACTAAGACATCGCTTTTGATTTGGCGAAGGCAAAAAAGAGTTCGCTTTACTCTGAGTTTTGTTTACAAATCCACTTCCGCATACTGTGTTTCGCGTCATTCGGTACGGAAGCTCGATGAGACCAAATCTAAAATTAAAAAACTGTGACATCTGCTGTGTGGCCATCAACATATTACTAAGGCGATTATAAGGAGATATGATCACGGCCAAGTCATTTTAAAACAGGCCTATTATGCATATCTACCATTTCAACGCACACCCAACAATGCTCTTCTTACTGATAAAAAACACAAGTAGGCCTATTCCCATCCACATAGCTGGGCTTTATAGGCCATAGACTGTATGATTCTGTACTGATTTATCTTGCAATATTCGTATAGGCCTATGTGTTCGTTTGATTTTATTCAGTTGTGCTCCAATCCCTGCCATATTTGTTACATACAAATAAATATTCAAATGTAGTCAACAATTTTTTTTTCCAACATTACAGCAACACGTAGGCCTAATTGCTAAGTAGCAATTAATATCTGCAGTATGTTTCACTAGGGCACCAAGAGCGAGTAAACAGCTGGTATCGTCCACAATTAGTCCGCTCTCCGAGGTCCTGAAACAGTATGATACCCACAATCATAGTTTTAGGCCTAAACCATGCGTTCACTAAACTCTACAAAGATAATAGGCCTATCATTTATTTAGCGAACCGTTTGGTCATTAGGACTACGTCCAGTGTCCAGACGTAATGGGTCTATTTGACAAATCACCCGGGACATATGAACTGAACTGGGCCCGGATAAATGGCGCAGAATCAGAATCAGTGCAGCGTCTGTAAAGGCTGGTGCACAGGGCAAAGTACAGATTTACTGAAATCGAATCCAAATTCTCAAACTGGTCATCAGTTCAAGAAAACCTAATAAGCTCAGTGCTGTAAAGACAGCATCCTCCAGCCTACACGAAGTCTGTCGTGAGCGCTGTGGTATAGGCTGCACGATCCCCACACCCGAGTAGGAGTGGGGAAGCTGGATGCTGTGAGACCAGATGCTGGGAGGATGATGTCTGGCTGTCTCCAGGAGGAGAAGCAGCGACCGATGCTCGGTGCGGACTGACCGGGGGCTGTAGGGTGGGTCTGTGTGTCCATTGGATGCGCTATAGGGCTTAATGCTGGATGATTTGATGCCGGACGCATTTTTAAATGGGTTCGAGAGCGATCGTTTGAAATAATCGAGGCTGATTTTATTGTGTATAGAGACAACTAACTCCTATGGATTCCAGAAGAACGTGAAGCAGAACTCTTGAGAATAAAAACGAACAAAATCGCCAAGACTGGGACAACTTGGGAAGGGGGCGTGGCCTACATCTACCCGGGGAACACCAGTGGGGATTTTTTTTTATTGGCTATATGGGCCTTATATGTGTGTGTGTGTGTGTGTGTGTATGTGTGTGTGTGTGTTTGTGTGTGCGTGCATGTGTGTGTGTGTGTGCGCGCGTTATCCGAGGAGCTAATCGGCAGAAAACGTAACCCGGAAAAATACCTCTGCATTAGTAATTAGGATAGGCTATACGACACGTCGATACCCGCAACCCAAATCCGCCAAACCCGGGCCCGGTGGAGCCTCCGCAGGAACAGCAGCCTGCAGGTCTGCAGCTATCCACTCGACAGATATCTGGAATAAGGAGTTGGGAAGAAGGCCGTAGAGGAGCTATCCGCCTTGTAGTCACACGGCTGAGGACGGTGGGGGAGACAGGGCCGGCTGGAGCCCCTGTGCGTGTGCCGTGTTGGGCAGGTTGAAGGACCGGGGGCCAGGTGCGGTGTAAGGCCGCCTCGATGAGCGTCTCTCCCCGGGACAGCGCACCTCGAGCCCGACCGGAGCGTCCACCGCGCCGCGGATAGAGGAGGGCTACACGAACAGCGGCTGGTTCAGGAGTTTTAATGCATATGATCACAACCACCATGATTTTTATGATTCTTGGTGCTTCAATTGTGATGGTAAGACATAGACTAGGTAGGCTACTACCTACATATCTGCCTATTTCAATTTTCTCATTGATCCTATTTCCTTATTTGCTGAAATAAATAGGCCTAGGCCTATAATGTAATCATGTAAACAATAGGCCTATATATGCCATAAATATAGGATAGACCAATTTATAAAATCAGAGCCAGCCTATAAACGTGTATAATTAGGTTACTTCATATTTAATTACCTGCGATAACAAGTAGGTAATAAACTGTTTATCTCAAGATCAGGGCCGTTTTCTCATATATTCTAGTGTTGAACATAAACCAGTGACTATGTGATGTAGTGGTGAGTCTACTGCTCGACATGTCCCGGCTGACAGGAATGGTTGTTTGCAGGCAGTAGCCTGTTTAATGGACATGAACGCGCTACTGGACCGCTTTCACAACTACATCTTACCGCATCTCCGGGGGGAAGACCGCGTCTGTCATTGCAACTGTGGAAGGTAAATGCCACCTCCATCATATCGCCTCATATTTGCATTAGACTGTGTGTGTGTGTGTGGGGGGGGGCAGCAGCGGTAAAATCGCGCCGTTGTTTTGCTCGTCAAATCTCAATGTGCTCAATAGGCCCCGCGAAGATTTCCAGCGACTAGTTTCCGAAATCGTGCCCGGGTATTCGCATCAAATGACCCAAGATGCTGCTGGTCAGACTGTTTTCAACGTAGGAGCCGATTATTTGTGGTGGCGTCGGCCTATTGGTCTCCAATATGTCTCGGTATTTATCAGGGCTGATTTAGGGTCTGCTGCATACGAAATGGTGTTGAATTAATTCATAATTCATTCATAATTAATTATGAAGAAAAACGTCGATTAAAAAAAAAACCTCGAACATTAGGCTATTTGCTTTGGCATTTTACAGGGTTTAGGCCTACATTGTTGGTTATTGACGATATAGATCTAGTGGTTATGGTGTCTTTTTTGAGTTGTCAGTGTTGGATACTGAATGTATTGAAAACTATTTGTACGGTATAGGCCTAAAGGTAAATTAGTGTTTGGCAATTATTCAATATAGTAATCAGCATTATTTTGTATCAAGAACGAATGAGTTACAGACACCTGAGGGGAATGGGAGCTCAGTGGATCTGGATTGGGATTGTTTGTTAAGTCAGAGGTTCTCAATAAAGTTCCCTATAAGCCAAAACCCTATAGGAGACTGGGTCAGCCTGAATGATCTTGGTTTCTGAGCCTAGTTATGCTCTAGGACATCAGAGCTGAACATTATGTGTCACCTTGTCAGCATTTATATGTGTGTGTATAACGGAAACAGAATTTGAAGGGAATTGAAATCTATATGTTGAATATTGCAAGTGGATAGTTGGTAAGCATTTGAACAATCTCGCTTTCACACTTAAGTGTGACCGAGTGTTTGTTTTGGACAGTAGACAACGAGACCATGAGTCCATGAGCAATGAGCAAAAAATAATGACAAAAATGTATAAAATGCAACAAGTCTCTGTCATGCCACAGACCATTTTTAACTTGAGCAGCTCTTCAATTGATCTCTGAAATTGAAAATTCGACTCTTGACATTGTCTTCTCTACTTGCTTTAAGTGTCCAATAATTAATCTTTTTTTTTAAGGAATAATAATAATACCAACACACACGTCTAGATATCTGGAACTGTGACTGTATCTGCTCAAATTCCTCTGCTCTGTTTTTAGGTCATTGTGTAGTAATACAGATATTCACTGACCTGAAAACTTAGAGACGGTCATTCTGTAAGGCAGCAATGTGTGACAGAGTATCTGAGAGCTCTGTGATACACTCAGAACTGATGATCCCAGCAGGGCATAGCTTTAATCAAACTAGAATCAGACAGACAGACACACACACACACACACACACGTTTGTCTTCCAAAAGTCATTGTCGTTTGTCGTTGATTTGGGTCTTGGTAAAGTTACTCTCAGAGATCGGAGATTATTTTCAGAGAACGTGTTGCATTAGGCAGGTTTTTAGAACATAGACACAATTCTGTTCAGTAGTACTATGAGATGGTAAAGCAGTGGTTCATTATACTCACCAATCTACTGCTAAGGGTGAGGACGGAGTATGTTTGAATGAGTTCACAGCTAAATTAAAACCATGGTTAATGGAGCAGGTGGCTCTCATTGATTTATCTCCTACATCTCCTACACGTGTTTCACTTCCTTCATGCTTATGTTTGATACTGTTGTGCTGTGAGTTTTATGTGTGATGTTGTATGTTATGCATTTCTCATGATGCTTTCTTGGTCAGATCTCTCTTGAGATTCTGAATCACAAAGATACTAGGATACTAAATGTGAATGTTTGGAGCTTAAATCAACCACAGAATACAAATAGTTCGGAGTGGACTAGTGTGGAGTGGGAGGATGGTTTTGACTGGTTTTAAAATACAGAAGAGAAACCATGCAGCACAGTTATGTAGTGCAAAGAAGAGTTTGTTCCTATACGTATGATTACTTGGCTATGAATGTTCACAGTAAAAAACTTGTTTCATTATGTTTGATGTGCTCATTTAGGCATCATCAGGGATCATAATCCCACTCCTACCATTGTTTTAATATTAATATATTTAATTTAACTTTAATATGCATTTTGTATTTGACACAACCCAAATACCCAGCCTTGGCTTTCCTCCGTGTCCTCTTTCTAGACATCACGTCCACTATGTAATCCCATATGATGGCGACCACTCCTTGGTGGATTCCTCAGAGAACTACTTTGTGAGTGACAGCGTGACCAAGCAGGAGATGGACTTAATGCTGGGCTTGCTGTTGGGCTTCTGCATCAGTTGGCTACTGCTGTGGATGGACGGGCTGCTCCACTGCGCCGTCCGCGCATGGAGGGCTAGTCGGTACTACGGTAAGCTAGCTCAGCGTTCTCCAACATGTACCCCCACAGCCCCATCAGTACGGCTGGAGAATCACCAGTTCCATTGAACTAAATTATACTATTACCATATAGTATTATTATAAATATGGTAGTTAAATGCTAGTTTAAAATGGAAGAATCTGAGGCATACTTCCATTTCTGGTCTTGACCTTATTGATCAGCAACACTCAACATACAGTATATACTATTTAACTAATTCAACAAAAAATATTTTACATTGTAATCTTTGTTTTGTAGGTATAACAAAGCAAAGATCCTAATCTTTACCAGTACCTCCTGGGGTTCACGTAACCCCTAGGGTTCACGTACTCACGGTTGGGAACCACTTGGCTAACAAAACCTCAGCAGCTGGATCGTAGGGATAGTCAAAGCCAGCTGCTTACTAATGAATGAAACATAAGAGCTGCAAAATATTAAGCTATACATGTGTATTAATATAGCATTAGTGAATATAATAACACTAATAATAATAATTATTATTATTATTAGAATTATTATTATTATTAGGATTATAATTATTATAATAATTATTGCTGAAACCTGTTAGTATAAGGTAAGTTATTTTCTATTTTATAGACAGTATGGAATGCCATCAATAAGGATCAACAAAGTATCAAAAGACATTTGTGCTTATATGTCAGTAAAAGTAATTAGTCTGAAAGCGCTTTGAACTGGACTTTGAGATGTGGAGCTGGAGCTGCAAATTGCCAGTAGCTTTTGTGAAGTAGAGTAGAGAGAAAGTCCTTCTGTTAAATTAATGAGAGGGAGAGACTCAAGGTTTTCACTGAAGACACAGATATATGTGTAGTCAGACTCTAAACACATCCATTTCTTTTTATGTAATATGGCAAGTCACTATGGCATTTGTCAAGACATCTCCTTATTCATACTCAACTTCAAATAATAATAATAATAATAATAACAATAATACATTTTAGTGTACACAAATAAATACCAAAAAATGTAT
>OMKN01079944.1:1629-18621 GCA_900302345.1 Melanonus zugmayeri
CCATTTCTCTCCCCTTCCTCCTTCCTCCCTCCTCCCTCCTCCCTCCTCCTCCTCCTCCTCGTATATACTGTGTCCCTGGCAACAGGGACACAAGGATGTGTGAGAATGGTTGGCAGCTTTTATGAGTAAATGATTGGATCTCACCGTGGGGGAAGGTACCAGGTGAGGTATCAGGGACGGGCCCATGGCTGGAGATGGAGTAAAAACACAGGGCCGTTGATCGATGGGTACTATGCAGCAGGGATACACAGCCTTAAGCCCACAGTGTCTGCATTATAGATAGAGGCCATTACAAGCGGGGAAATGTGATGTGCGCACTTGATAACACTGTGGCCTCCAAACACCAATATTCCTCATGGCTTTGTAGCAGAGCTTAGATTGGGCCCAAAAAAACAAGCCTGACCAGACCCGAGCCCGTGAACATTCTGTCTGGTTGCACTTATGGACCCGAGCCCAGTTTTAAATAAAAATGTTCTTAGTAAGTTGACTGTTTATAAGTAGACTAAACTAATTCCGACAAAAAATCTTGCAGGA
Organism: Melanonus zugmayeri; assembly: GCA_900302345.1. Lineage (NCBI taxonomy): Eukaryota > Metazoa > Chordata > Actinopteri > Gadiformes > Melanonidae > Melanonus > Melanonus zugmayeri. The sequence continues at coordinate 2,164 of OMKN01079944.1, forward strand.
TCTTACTGAATAGCCTACTTCCTCTCACAAAGTGAGTGTGGTCCCCGACACTTAAACTTCAAATCATAACCTTTGATTTACTGGTGATAAAAACATAACTGACATAATTAATTAACAATCAGACTTTGCGGATTACAGATACATTTGAATGACAGGAATCTGTTCAGAATGACGCGTGGGATCTTAAGGAATAGCACAACAAGGAAGCAAAACAGTTTATTAGAAACTATGTATGGATCACAGTGATTGATACATAAGGGTTTAAGGTTACAATGTTATAATAAATATAACATTCTGATTATCACACCAAATAGCTTACTCCCCACCCCAATTATTACAAGAAAAAAGAAAGACATTATATCTCTGCCCGAACCTGAAATTGGGCCAATCTCATCAAACCTATCATCAAACCTCTACTTTGGAGTCTTCTGTGTCTTCTTCTCCACAAGGTTTATGCAGGTGCTATTTTAAAGTGGTTCACCTGTTTACTCCAAGCACGCATATAATTAGAAAAGGAGTCATGCGGATGATGGCATTCGTAGTACACCCTGAATATATTTTTCATAGGCGTGTAGTACGGTACCTTTATGATGGACTGGCCTCCCCTTCCTCCATGGCTGAGCCACCAGGAATAGACTGCACCTGTGAGCTACACATGCATGGAGGGATTTCAGTCGGATGGAGGGCAGACAATATAATGGAGGAAATTGAACTAGGGATCCCAGTGAGTTAGATATTAAAAAGTCAAAACAACTTAATAAATGGATGTTGGCAGAATTTCCTGAACCTCAACCGCAGCGGCCATTAGAGTTTGGGAGTGTGTATATTGTTATAATTCACTCCTAGAGCACAGCCAATTTGCATCTTTTTTTCTTTTTGGCCTTGCAGGCTGTAGATTATCTAATATGGAGCAAATTAGAAGCATGAAACGCACCTGCATTAGCATTACGCCTCCAGTGTGGTCTGCCAATAAAAATGAATGTACTGCATTAACACAGCGAGTGACTTGTCACTCAGCGAAGAAGAGGATTATGCTACAGGCCTAACTGACCAATTTAAAGTCAATTCATTGGGATGATGAATCGAGATAGCTAATTATATGAGTATTAGTGTTGTATAGCTAAATAAACATAACATAACATGACATCATTTTTATATAGTGAGGGATTGGCCCATACCCATATGCCTTGCATTATGGGTATTTTTGCATTGACATCAATACAAATTGTATACTGTAGTTATAAATGGACGGGGCGAACAGAAAAAACAAGATCCTTTACCGAGACAAACTAACTAAAGATGTGAAAGAAAGATACCTAGAAAGAATACCGGAGCTTGCTGCCTGTTACTGTTCACCCAGGCTGCGACCACAACACCACCACCTGTCAAGGTTTTAACCGAGTCGCAGCGACTGAACGCGCAGCAGCCTTGCATGCAAAGGCAACACGTGAACGAGAATGTGTGGTGCTTTTGCCCGGGGCCAGAAGACCAAGATCACATGGTGGAATGTGAGAATGAAAAGTGTGTGATGCAGTGGTTCCCTCCTGGAGGTGTTGGATTCACCCATGGCCCCGCAAATGACCCCTGCTTTTGGCGCATGTGCTAACAAAACAAAACACAACTGTAACCGACTGTGAAGCTTTACAGAAAGACTGGCCACAAACACCCTTTTGCAGCTTTGATTTACAATGCGGTTTCACTGAACGTTCCGTCAGTTCAGACCAGTGGCGTCTCCGTGGAGACGGGGGAAATCAGATCAAAATAAATCAGAGATTTCGGCAAGTTACAAAATCTCAGAAGTGCAAGAGATGCCCAAAAATAAGTTTGGCGAGGTATGCGTTCAATTTCTCTGCAATCACAAACCTCAATAAACGTATTTTCCGCATGAAGTGTGCTGAGCGCTTTACTGTTAGGAGATGGGAAGGATGACCAACTTCATGTAGCTATGGTAACATGTTGATAATGTAAAATTAATTAAATTAAGAATGTAATGTGTTCTATTCTATGAGATTCTCTAACCTAACCCCAGTCCCTCTCAATCAACACAATACGCATTCATTCAGTCATTCAGTGTATTGTGTTTTCTTCTTTGTGAGTAGTGACAGCGCTGGACCAAATAATCAGTTACTATTGTGATTAACACTGACCAATCAGAGTCTGGCAATGATGTTTAGACAAGAGGGTTAGGGGCCATGATTGGGTCTGGAACATTCTTGAAAATCTGTCATTTACTGAAATATAATGAAGTGTTTTTGTGTGTGTGTGTGTGTGTGTTTGTTTGTGTATTTACATGTGCATTTCAAATTGAGAAGATGCAAAGTTAATAAGGATGTACGTGAACACTTAAATGATTGACAGTTCCTAATTACCTTTCGCCCACATGCACACACACTTGCACACACGCACATGCCTTACTACGCATGCACGCACACACACACACACACACACCCTGTGGATAGGCATGTCTTCCAGCAGGGAGAACAATGTTCTCTTGCTGCTAATGATCTAATGATAATGTATAGCTTAGCCGCTCCCCGTTCTTTTCTTCTCTTCTTTTTCCAGTCTTCTCACACTCACATAGCGTTTTCCGTGTCCTTAAGATAATTGGAGTCATTTATACTAACTCCAATTGTACCCTTGTGCGAGATGGCTTGTGATGTAAGTCTTTTCGTGTCACTTTCCCGTCAAACAGGTTGGTAGCATGATGAGCTGTAATCAGCGAATCCTCTCGCTCTCTCTTTCTCTATCTTACTCTTCCTCTCTCACCCTCTCGTCCTTTAATATCGTCAAGTAGCAATCGATTGCATGATTATTTCTTGTTCTGTTTCTTTTTTTTGAAAAATAAGCTGAAATCTGGGCCCTCTAACAGAATAACATTTCAAAGGAGAACCTATACTTATAATTGGTAGTGTTGTTGGCAATACTTTGTTTCTCTCTGTGTTTCTTTTCATCTGTTTCCTCAACTCTGAGCTCCTTATCCCCTCTAACGATCTCCTCTCTGAGCTCCTTATCTCCTCTAACTATCTCCTCTTTGAGCGCCTTGTCTCCTCTAACTATCTCCTCTCTGTAGCTCCCTCTCAGCAGCACATCTGTCAGGGTCTCTGTATCACTCATCACTGGACTCACGTTTGCACTTTGTTTTTATCGCTCGCTTACTTGAATTGCTTCACAGTCCCCTCAAACCTCCAAAGCCAAAGGGGATTTCTACACACTATTTCAAACCGTCACCCCTTACAGAATCCCGTCCTTTCCCCCAGGGGAACTTTCTTTGCCAGAAAGAAAGGAAGTATATATTTTTCTTAATCTGCGTCTCTCTTTATCTTTGTTTTTGTGATGATGTATCCTAATATGTCACCAGATACTGTGTGTGTGTGTAGTGAAATAGGAGCTGTGTGCTGCCAGCGTTTCTAAAAAGTTGTTGGCATGAATCCTGGGGGCCCTGGCGGGAAAAGGCAACCTATTGATGGCTACAAAAAAAAAAAAACTCCCAGAGTGCTTTGCTGCTTCCTGTGTGCACAAAGCCCACTGAGCCTGTGACCACTCTGATGCCTTCACACACGCTTCAAAACAACAACAGGCTTCTCTCTTCATTTCTCCCTCTGCCTGGCTCTGCCCACTTTAAAAACACGTTCGACACCTCTCTCTCTCTCTCCCTGCACACCGGATGACACTCTCTCGCTCTCTCTCAGTCTGCCTTTCTGTCCATGTACAGTATGTGCTTCGTGTTTTATACACCACTATGTGTGTATGTATGTATGTATGTATGTCTGTGCAGTTTCAAGCTTCACCAGCGGAGTGATGCCAGTCCCTTACAGCTTGCTGCAGGCTGCTATGCTGCGTTACATTTCAGAGTATGTATTTCAAATGTATTTCTGCACATGGTGGTTATAACTTATACCTATACCTATACACACACCCCTCGCCATACTCCAGCGGACTTATGTTTCAACAACAGCAATCAGGAAATTTGTGCCTGGATACAAATAAGTACGTTGAAGACCAAAGAGGCGATGTATGAGTTATACGTTACAGTGCTGGTGATGGATCAACTGTGAGCCCGGTGACACAGGGACCACAGAAACAATTCCAACTAGCGATCTGGGGGTTTAAAGTCTGGATTGGTTTCTTTTAATCTTGCAGCTTCATTGATCGGAGCCTGATGGTCAAATCAATAGTTGTATTATCAATCAAAATGATTGCTCTGGACCGTGCGCTCGTCCCTTGATATCGGTAGAGATGCATGTCCTCTGACGCCTCTGTCCCGATATGCCCTTGCATGTGTTGTCTCTGCTAATGTTGTGGCACACAACATTAGCACATAAACCCCAGCTGAGATGATATTTACTAGAATCCTGAAGGATTCCAGCTCATGTTAACTGTGTTTCCTTGGCACGTCTGCTTGCCAATGCACGCTCTCTCTCTCTCTCTCTCTCTCTCTCTCTCTCTCGCTATGTGTCTATCTTGTTCTGCCCTAGACCTACTCCCCTTCCAAAAGCCGACATCATTATTTGCATCAGAGGTGGTTAAGAGCAGACAGCCTGCAGAGTGTATGGAATCACATAATCAGCCTGATGGATAGATAGATAGCAGGAATGGAAAGATACATTCTTAGATTAACCATCTACACATTGCATAGGATTGCAGATGAGAGTGGTGTTTGGGGGGGGAGAAATTGGAGTGACAGTTATGGGAAAATACATTGTAGAGATAAATTGGAGGATATTTATATTGGCTGATAAGGAAGGTGTAGAGGCTTTTTGTAAACTGTGGTGCGATGGTGAAGTTTGATAGGCCTCCATATATACAGATAACATGAGGGCACCCTAGAGATAACACATATAGCATTCATTTAAAGTGCTGCTTTAGTATTCTATCACACGACTGTGGTGCCACTCCATAATACGGAGAATTTGACAAATAAAGTTAATAATAGTAATTAAGAATAAATTGCACTTTTCAAGATAAGATAAGATAAGATAATCAATAAGTCATTATTAAAGTCGGCAGATGGATTGATGTGACAATGACTTTCTCAGGTGATAGAATGGATTTGGAAGTAAAACACAACACTGCAGGTCTAGACACAGGCAACTTATAACACAATGTAGTACAAACACAGAGTTCTGGGACACAGTTTGAGTTGGAAACCCTATGGGCTATTCTCCTGGAATGGATTTGTGGCACTGAAAGCGATTTGTGACGGACAGCTGGAGCAGAAAAGAGGGAAAGGGAACCCTACTCGCCATTTCATATTTCATTCATGTCATCCTCGCTTGAATTGGAAGCGCAAACTGTGTTATGGCGGCGACGTAGATGGGAGATGGCGCGGCGGTCACTGGCAACATGCGCGGGTGAGCAGGTTCTTTGTCTTTGGGATTCCCGGTTGTGTGGATGATGAGGTGAAATCATGGACTGTATGGGTGAAACACGATGAGGCCTTGAACTCTTCTATGGTACCGGTGGTCACTGACGGATGGTTGCTAAGGTGATGATCGACGGATGGTTGCCAAGAGTGATCATTGACGGTTGCTCACACCAGGGACTGATTATTCAATGGTGGTATTGATATTCTGTTAATAGTCACATTCAATTTAGATCAGAACAGGGGACAGTGGCCACCTGGTGATGGCTAGGTTATATAACATGCTTGGCATGGTTCCAAGGTATAAAGCAGGAAGAAAATGATGACATGCAATTATAAAACAAGTTTCAAATAGTAAAAGTTGTATGGGAGTTTGCAGGTAATATATATAAAATAGAGAAAGAATATCCAATAACAGAAGAGCTGAAAGGGACTTAAATAATTCATACACATTTCATACGTTCGAAATATCTATACTTTTACTGTTGATGTGAGCATTTTCTCTTAACCATAAGCACAGTGAAAGAGATAGAGACAGAGTAAAGGAGCAGATCTAGTTGTTGAAACTTCATGGAAATTGAAGTTTCCATGTCATAATCAGCATGTTGGCATGTTAGACATATAAATATTAGATGTACTGTGTGTGTGTGTGTGTGTGTGTGTGTTTGGTACACACAGGTTCTAAAGCCTTGTTTGTAGGGTGTAATGTATTTGTGTATTTATGTACCTAGCTCCCAAGCTAGTCACACTCCCCAGCTCCCCAGCTACCTAACACACACACACACACACACACTTTACCATATATGAAAGGTGATTGCAAAGAAGGCAATGAAGCTATTAAACAAGTTCCAGGCTGTCTAGCTTTCTACCTGGCCAGGGGTCTGACCCCATTCAAAGTATTCAAGTACCGCTTTAAATTGATGTTCATCGGCTTGGATTTGGAATTGAGTGGAACACAGCTAATCAGAAACATGTTTCATTATAATGCGAGCAAATGTGCGCCATAACGAAATAGCTTTTATGACTTTTTTGCCCTTTTGCTACATTCACAGCTGTCTACTCCTTCAATGTAATGGAGTGAGGCAGCTAGTTAAAGTGGGACCTAATGACGCACTCTCTTACTTTGAGGAAGTCCTCTCCATCTCGACTGAAAAAAACTCAGTGGGAAACTATAGGCACTTGAATGCTTTGATCTGTGACCAGTGACCGTGTCAAACATTTCATAGAAGAATAGAGAAAGTTTATTTTTCATAAAAAATGAAAACGGCATCAATGGCTTACCAATAGAATAAGGTTAATTGGCGTGGCTAACCCAGGAGAACCAAACCCCAACAGCACTTGTACATTGGTTTGCATTAATACTATTGCATATACTAATACTATTGCATATACTAATACTACTGCATATACTAATACTATTGCATGCATAACTTATTATCACCTGCTGCTTAAGCGTTGATGCGACAGACCTGTGTCCTCTGCTTATTGAAACTGAATCGAGGGGGCGTTTACAGAGGAGCCGGCAGCCCTGCCTCAGAATAATAAAAACCTGAAAGCATTTTTATAGGTGGGGTCAGGGGGTTTTGGTTCTCCTTAAATGTTCTCGGCAGGGTGCCTGCAGGGAGTGTATCTGTTTGGGAGTGTTGTAGCACCTTGACAGCCCCCGCCGCTCTGAACCGAATGACGCTAACTCCCCCATAGAGCTGGGAGTTTAGCCCATGGCAGGGCAGTGGGAAATCTGCTTTTTTCAAGAGTCAGTCATGATGACTTCACTTGCCTCTTTTGTGTCGAGATCAAGAGAGAGAGATAGAGAGAGAGAGAGCGAGAGGGAGGAAGGTCAGCGATGAAGAGTGGCTGTGTGTCCCCCTATCGACACAGATCACATGGAGTGTCCTTTAAAGAAACAGAAACATCACACCAACAGGTCAGGGTTCAGGGATGATGTATTCGCAGATCTGTGATATTTTTGCAAATGAATGCAAACTTCCACATTACATCATTTTGTTGAGCTAGAATCCATACTTTTTCCAGACATCTCCCTGTGCCGAAGGTGGGCATATATCTATGATATGAAGCTGCAAAGATATGATATGAAATATACTCAGACCACCGCCATTTATACACGGCTGACACAGGTACTTGCAGGCTAGGCGTCAGTTTTATCTTATTTTGATGTTTTTGCCGTTGTTTACTGCTTTATTTAGTCTCTCCTGTCTGTAAGAGCTGTTTTCTTGTTTCATATATTTCACTACCATTCTCAAAGCGCTTTGGACCCTGTAATGGAAATTCTCTATGTCTTTATGTTAAACGGAGGCCTGCTTCTATCATCATGTTAACAGAAACAGCTTATTAGAATGATAATTGGTGAGTTATTTTAAAGAAATGTCACCAAAACCTAAACTCTCTCCTACTGTTGTATTTCATAATACAACACCTACCATCTCAAACCATTGCTCTTTCACACCGGGCCGTACGTGTGTGACAACCTCATCTAACTAACATATCCACATTAATAGATCTTATTTTAACCAAGACAAGTAATACAATTGTTGCCACTGGTGTTTTCAATCTTGGAATAAGTGATCACAGTTGCCTGTGTTAGATTTTTAATGAAAAAGCGTTTATAACTGACCTTTCTCATAGTGATATTCATTTTACCTCTGAAATCCCAGATGTTGAAATGGCATTAGACTATTTCTCAAAGAACCTCCTTGCAATCGTGGATAAACACGCACCTTTCAAAAAGCTCAGAATAAAAGATAGATCAAATCCTTGCTTTTCTCCTGAACTTTCAACTCTGTTTAAAGCAAGAAACAGCACCTGGTCCCTTGCTAGACGCTCAGGGGACCCATCCAATTGGCTTGAATTTAGGAAACTGAGAAAGAAATGCACAGCCTCTGTAAGGAAATCCAAATCAAATTATTATTTTGAATTAATTTTCCACTCATATTCAAATCCGGCACAATTCTGTAAGGCAGTAAATTCTATGAAAGATAAAACCACATATTCTGTACTTACACGTAGAAAATGTGTATTACCTGAAAGAGATCTACCTAGCTTTTAATAAGCATTTTGCTACTGCTGGTCGTTTATTTAAAGACGTGTATACAGGACCTAGTGCTGGTATATCCTCTGTACACCACGCTTCTCAGTTCACCGTACAACCTATTTCTCCTAATGATGTGGCCAATTCACTACAAACCACTGATCCCAGGAAATCAACTGGAGCAGATAAACTTGTTCTTTTTCAAGCTTTCCACTCCATTTATTACTGAGCAAATAACACACATTTAATCTTTTCATTTCAACTGGTATGATTCCTAGTATCTGGAAGTCCACTCATGTGATTCCTCAGTACAAGGGAGGAGACAATAGCGATCTCAATAATTATTGTCCAATATCCAAACTTCCCTGTCTGATAGAAACCCTGGAGTCACTGGTGAATAACCAACTAAAAGTATTTATCTCAGAATATTGTATTTTGAGCCCTTACCGTCTGGTTTTAGACCTATGCATAGTACCGTCCTGCTATTACATTAGTCGTCAACCGTATCGTTTCTTGTATGGACAAAAGGAAGCATTGTGCTGCTGTTTTCATTGATTTGTCAAAAGCATTCGATACAGTTGATCATTCTCTGCTTATTCAGAGACGATGTAATATTGGGTTTGATTAAATTGCTTGTAGATGGTTTCAGAATGACCTTTCTGAAAGATGTCAGTGTGTGAAAGCTGGAAACACCTTTTTTACCAGTAACACAAGGTGTTTCATAAGGATCAGTTCTGGGCCCTGTCTTGTACAATTTATATGAACCATACTGTCTCTCCTCTAACTGACTGTAATGTCCGTCGTTACGCAGATGACACTATTCTGTATTGTTTTGCTGACTGTAGAACCTACAGCTTTATTTTACTCCTCTGCGAGTTGCACTTGTCAACCTTAATTTAGTACCCAATGCAAGCAAAACAAAGTTCATGCTTTTATCTAGAGTGAGAGATATGGATTTTAAAAGATTACACCTATCCACATTGAATGGTAGCAATATTGAGAGTCACAGAATATAAATGTCTAGGTATTTTGATTGATGAATCATTTACATTTAAAAGATATTGAAAATCTTTATCACCAAACTGCAGCAACAAATCTGAAATGTGTGAAACAGATCCAGCTTCCCTTTGAATTGTAGGAAAGGTATTGAGGCAGTCTTTCCATCAGTCCTAGATTATGGTGATATAATCCACATGCATGCTGCTGCTTCCACTTTCAAACCTCTAGACTCAGTTTATCATTCTGCCATCAGATTCATTACCGAGATCCCTATGACACTCACCATTGCATTCTGTATGCCAGTGGGTTGGTCCTCTCTTGCACAGAGGTGTGATAAACACTTGTATATTTTCATCCATAAATTCCTTATTGGACATTCTGGACTGTATGGACATATGCTGGACTGGACCACAGGACCCTGCAAAACTCGCTCTACTAGCTGTTTTATGCTTCAAGTCGTGTTGGTTTATTCTGAAAATCCGCCTTTAGTTGTTGTGCACCGACCGCTTGGAATTATCTACAACACATCTTCAAGATCCACACTCTCACCACCCCTGGACAAGACTAGGATCTCACTTCATCTCAGTGTGCAGTTGTTTTCACTGAGCGTCGTCCTCTTTGATTCGTTTAACTCCGGATCTCGGCATCATTGCAAATGAGGGAAACCACAATGATTTTCGAGGCTTAAATAAAGGTTTGAGATGAAATGTTTAATCAGAACAGGTTTAATCAGAACAGAATAGAACCTGCCAGATGAATACTGAGAGCTTGAACAGAATCACTTAGTCCTGTTTGGGTTTGGCTGATCACATCACATGGCTGTTTTTCCAGGAGTGTAAATCACAAATACTTAATAAATTAATCAGTATTCATCACATGATATTCCTTTACAGTACCTTCCACTGGGTGTCGGCCTCCTGTGTAAGCATTTCCAGTCATACATATTTATGTGTATACATCTGTATACAGTATATCTGTGTGTGTGTGTGTGTGTATTTGTGCATCAGAGCCCTCTTGTGTATTTTGCAGGGTTGTTATATTCATGGTTCTATTTCCCGTTTCTCCTAGAGTTGCCCTAATACTAGTCTCACAAATCCTAATATCTTAAGTCTGATGGCAGACAGCTCAAATCTGGGTGGACGGGGCATTTCACTTTCTTTCGCTTCATATTGGTTTCAACCAATCATGTTGCTGGAGACAGGGATTTGTAAGTGTGTAATTGGCAAACACAAACTCGGCCAGAAGTAGTAAATTGTTAAAAAAAAGAAAAGTAAAATCAACACCAGTTGACTGGCCGCTGTAGAAATACACCTATTAAAATGGAAGTTTTCTTCGGTACAATATATCCATAAGGAAACAGAAAACAAGGTGCAACTCTGCCCCTTGCAGTTTCTGGTTTCCAGCCCAGGCTCTGTGCTGTCTCCCCCCAGAAGTTCTGCTGTAACATAGGACTGCAAGATCCAAGACGACCCTAATACTGAAACACGCAAGCGAACCCACATGTTATGTGCGTGTGTGGGCTCTGTGCGGCCGCAATGCGTATCTATGGCACAAATATGCAGCCGTGTGCCGTGCAGACAGCCTCTGGGTTATCATTATGAAGCACATCCCACTGAACATGCGAGTTCAATGCATGGCCAATGTTCTTATGAATCATGCATGTACCCAAACACACACACACACACACACACGCATACACTCGAACAAACACAAACTCAGGCCTCGTCCACACAGTATTTCCAAAAACATCACTGAAAAGAAAGTTTTTGAAAAACTTGTGAAGTAACCTAGGGTTACTTCATCATTACACCACTGTGCCGTGTTGTTGCTGTTGTTGTTGTTGTTGTTGTATTCACAGCTCAAGAAGAAGCCTGTCATTGGCTAAATGTGCTCCTAATGCTCCTAATGCTCTTCTGTGGTGTTTGACTTAAAGTTGTATCGCCACCTTCTGGCCTGGCATGCTTATGTGAGCATGTTAAATAATTTTTCTGTTCCCTTGTGGACGGAGATGTGTTCTAGAAAAACGGTTTTTGACCATTTTAAAAAAATATATGTTTTCAGAAATACCCATATACGTGTGGACGAGGCCTCAAACACACACACACACACACACACACACACAAGTGTCTTTTCTTGCACCATATTTGCACAAACATGCAACAGGCGTGATTGGAGCTTGTTGGATGCTAAATAAGCGCTCACTAAAGGCTTAAAAGGAGTCTCCCGTGAAGATACGCATCAAGCTTGATGTCTTTTGTCTTTATTATTCTTTATTTCATTGCTCCTCTTCTCTCATCCTTTCAGTCGACATCGAAGAGGAGCAATGAAAGAGAGAGAGAGCTGCGACGATGGTGCCCACGGTAAATGTGACCGATAAACGCAAATGGTTGGCTTAAACGTTTGGTTGTTCAATCACGATAATGGTTTCAGCCATCAGATAAGAGAAGAAATAAAGAGGCCAATTAGGACGGACATAACATGGGAAGGGAGGCAGGAATAGAAAGGAAGACAGAAAAAGAGAAAGACAGAAAGAAAAAGCGAGAGAGAAAGAAAGAACAAAGCCACAGTGATGTACAGTAGAATGCAAGTGAACCTGGGGGCTTGCTTCTCAAATGCTATACTAGTTAGCCAGCCAACTCCGCCCATGCCAACACACACACACACACATACACCAGATCATTCCCACAGAGAAAAGGAGCCACACCTCGGGCAAGCGGTTCACACACATCACAGAAGAGAGCTGCTTTGATGCAAGACCCAAAGCCCCTGCTGCTATCTCCCTCCAATGTGTGTGTGTGTGTGTGTGTTTGTGTGTGTTTGTGTGTGTACACATGCACGTGTACAAGTGAACAGAGACAGAAAACTTCCAAAAAGTGTCTTTGTCAATTGTCTTGTATTTTTTTCCAATTAGAAATGTGACGCAAGACAAAAAAAATAAAAATAAAAGAGTATGTGGAGTGAAATACAAAAGAGAAACAGCCCACAGAGAAAAATAACATGAACATTGTATATAAAAGAGTAAAAGTCTGACTTGTATGCAGTTTCTTGAGTGGCAGTGAGAAAATAAAAGGGTGAAGGCGAGGCACTAAAACAATTGTTTTCTGGCAGAGAAATAACGAGAGAAACAGCCATGGATGACACAAGCAGACACAACAGGAGGAGAAGAATTGCTGGTGAATAAACACAGGCGTTACATTGGAGATAACAAAATGACACAGAGCGGTACAGGTGACAAATTCAAACAAATATGAGACCCAACAACGTTTTAATACCTACTTTGTCTCCCAGCCGTGCTCATCTGATAAATCAACTAATATGCAAATATAGTTATTACTCCAAAAGACAAATCACACGCAGCTCACACTGACTCCCCTACACACACATGCACGCACACACATACACACAGTTAATATAAGGTATACTCTATCTCCCCTTTGACACAGACATAGAGCACACATTTACACAGACAGCTTTGCCAAAAAAGTGTCAAATTTTCCACATGAAAATATCCATAAATATCTGTGTTTATTCCACTGATGAATTGAAACCAGAGCTAATTCTTCAAAGGATAAACTGGATGGATGCTCCATGACCCATCTGTGATTTGATTGTGTGTGTGTGTGTGTGTTTCCGTGTGTTCGCCGAACTGTATGCGTATTCGGTGCATGTCTAGTACCGTGCATGCACGGATAGAAACATTGTGTTAAACCAAGGAGTCCTAGAAGCGTGTTTTGCTCCCCATAATGCATCTCTCCAGATGCATTATGCAGATGCATCTCCTTTTGTTTTTCCCTCCTCCATCCACTGAGTAACACAGCGCCTGAATAATATTCAGAAACAAAGTTAAAAAACCAAACCAAAACAAAAGGTCCGCCATGAGGAACACCCAAAAGAGCACAAGCTGAATATTAGTATAGAAAAAAAGAACTTCAGACTCAATTCTCCTTTTGCCTTGTTGCTGTGTGCCGCATCCCCGTCCTGCAGTCCAGCCCCAGTGTATTACACGGCCACGACTCCTCTTCCTCTCACCCCCCCACCCCACTCCATCCCTTCTTAATAAACATTCTCTCTCTCTCTCTCTCTCTCTCTCTCTCTCTTTGTGAAAGGCTCATGATTGCCAGCACTCTCCTCCCATACCTCTCCACCTTATTTCCATGCATGCTGGCCAAGAGGCACTACTCTGGAGAAGATAAAAATAAATAAATGAAAAAGGGAAAAAACACACACGGCTAAAGCGGGCACTGAATTCTATTATCGTTTAGAGGATTGGAGTAATTTGATGGGAGGTGGGTGTGTGTGTGTGGGGGGGGGTCTTCCACTCCTCTGCCAAGCACACATTGTGCCACACACACACACACACAAAACCCATGTCTTTTCCTGCTAAAATTGACCCCCAGCCGTTGATTTGACGGTGGCCGCGGCAGTGGCATTGTCAGCGAGGGTGCTGGGGTGTTTGGAACAGCGTGACGGGGCAGTGTCATGCCAAGCTGGTCCTTGGAAATCTGCTGTCTTCTGTTAAAGTGACAGAGGCACAGAGGGGTGGATCGTTTAGCCCCTTGGCTTACAAAAGAAGCACAGGCAATACTCTGAAACGGACACTGAACGTCACTGGGAATATCTTTGTGGCTAGAATTAAACCAATTAGTTCCATCAATGAGGGTTTCACATGATGTCATGCACATTCCTAGCTGCCATCTTGGTGCTTTTTCACCATTATAATACTGTGGAGTGTGTGTGGTTGGTGGCTGGTTTAAGCAGCCTCACCTGGCCCGAGTCAGGCTAATTAGACTCGGGGGGGCTGGGTGAGGCTGCACACCTGTGGTGCATCCAGTAATCAAGGCACACAGGATAAACCAGCCATCACCACACACACTCCACCCTCCAAGTGAGGCCCAGCTGTCGGGCCTCACCCAGCCCGTCCAGACAACTCGACAGCGGCCAAGTCCAGTGACACCTCTGCCAGCCAAGGCAGCAGCCTCAGGCCTCCGGTCTCCAGGATGGAGGGGGAGAGGGGGTTGGCTGGTCACACTGGGGAGGTTTGTGGACAATAGGGTTGTTTTTTTATCTGTAAAGAGTCCACTTGTTTATGTTGGGTAGGGTAACCCTGTTAAGAGTCTGGACACCCAAATCCACTGAGGATGACATCATTCTTTAACTTTAACAATTGAGCCCGACTTTTTAAAATGAATTGTTTCTTTGTTCTGAAATGTACAGCGAGGAACCTATCTGGAGGAACCGAGCCGAACCGAGCCGAGCCGCGTGGCCAGGAGCTGCCTCCATCCCCCCGGGAGCCTCGCTAGGCGCCGTCAGGGCGCGGCAGCCGGTGGACGACCTTGTGTCTCCGTCACGCTGTCCGTGTCTCCCGCTGCGTGTCGAGGTCTCTCTGTCGGTGGCGGGCGGGCGCAGCGGGTGCGGACGAGTGAGTGACGGCGGGACGCTTCTTCTCAAACCCCCGAGCTTTGCCCCGAGGCAAACACCGTGAGCCTTCCTGCCGGGAAGCCTCGCTAGGCACCGTCAGGGCCTCGCTAGGCACCGTCAGGGCCTCGCTAGGCACCGTCAGGGCGCGTCCACCGACTAGATCGCCGTCCACCCGCATGGCAGCCGGTGGACGACGATCTAGGTTCTCTAATAGCTATGAACGTTTTTTTTCACTCCGATTTTTGTGGATGCTTAATGAGACACCCAACTATGATATCATATATGCATTTTTATTATTTCACGCCAGGTGTCCAGGTGTTTTTTTGGGTCGTGACTTAATGACTAATGATACATGTGGGTCCTGAGGCTAGACCAGTTGAGAACCGCTGGTCTAAACCACCATTGACAAACCTTTCCCATAAGCTTTGAAATATAAATATTTTTACAGGTCGCGGTCTATCATGCAATACCTAACTACAACGTGCATTTGCTCCACAAAGGAAACCTGGCATTGTCTCGCACCGCAGTCATAAACCACTCCATTGTAGCTCTTCAACACAGGAAATTCACTGAATTCACTTGCTAAGTCACTGTGGATAAAAGCATCTGCTAAACGACTGACCATAAATAGTTAGGTAGGAAGGTCAATAGCCAAACTAAACATCTCGGCCTGTGGCGTCCACGGTTGTTCACGTGCGGCGTGTCTGTAGCGTTACCTCTGCAGGGTGAGTGACAGGTGTCCGGTGCAGGACTTGATCTTGTTCTGGGCCTCCAGGTGGTTCATGCTGTCCGTGGCGATGCCATCGATGGACATAACCACGTCTCCCACGCTGAGGTTAGCCCTGGATGCCTTACCGCCGTCTGTCAGCTAGACACACACACCACACACACACACACACACATGGTGGGTTAAAGCCTAATTAAGTTTAGACCATGGTCTGATACAACCACACAACCAAAGATTTCCATCTGACATGTTTTTCTGAAATAGTAGCATGCATGAATTAAGTTGGAACTTGGTATTATGATCCAATCTGGTCCTAATCTCATGTTTAGGGTGTATTTAGCCATATTGGGTCACTTGAAGCTAAATGTTTCATGCCTGACAGTTGAGATATTGGGGAAGAGACAAGCCACAGTTTTGAAAAGGTCATGATATGGCTCGTACAAAAGTGGTTCAAATTGTCATAGTGTTGCAACTCTGCAATGATGTAATAGTTGTGAAACACACTGTAAGTATCACATATAAAGTTGTCCTCAAAGTTAGAAGACATGTGACTTGTTCTAACAACCATAACAACTCCAAACCCTTCTGTATTCATTAAATTAAAGAAAATATGTCTGCAATGTGTTGTGTTTTACATTATGAGGATTTACGGCTTGGTTTTTCAACCGCAAAAGGCACAATTGAACGGCGTTCATTTGCGCAATTACGTGACTATGCAGTGAGTTTCAGCTCACAGGATATGCCAACAGCGAGAGTCAACTTGACGAGGGAATGACTCCTAACCAGGTGGAGTTTGGGATTACAACACACATTTTATATAACACACCCACGACTCCACGCCAAAACCAACACATCGTTTAGCAATGAGGGAACGCGCAGGCCTCCTGTTAGCTTTGTTAACAATGT
>OMKN01079949.1:9868-45568 GCA_900302345.1 Melanonus zugmayeri
GCCATACCCCCATGGGTAATTTTTTTGACTGTTTGATAATAATAATAATGCATGTCGGGGGGGGGGGGGGACTCAAATGACTCAAGTGACTCAGAAGAACCGGATCACTTTACTGAGTGACTCACATTAACCCGAGTCCATAAAATGAACCGGATTTACCAGCACTAATATCATGCCCCTATATATTCTCGATTTAGACGCCTCGCCCCTAGAGTTTACGACATAGAGAAGCGTAATGCGGCCAAGAAGTGCAATTTCTCCAACCTAGAAATAGAATCTCTAACATCCCAGGTGCAATTGAACCAATTAATTATATTTGGCATCAAAGGAAGTCAGAAAAATGCAGTGTGGAAGAAAATCACTGCTTTATGTTATTTATGTTAGGCAAGGGCGTAGGTTTGATTTTGACATTGGTAGGGACGGGGTGCTGGCACGGGGATTCCACTCGCCATTGCATTATTGACGGGGAGGAGGGGAGGGGTAAATGTGCGTGCGGTGCGTGCAGGATTACGGCTGCCGGCGTGACTGGGCTTCGTGATCGCGTATTCTGCGTATAGGGTGCTAATCAAAAATAATTGGTAGGGACAATCAAAATGATTGGTAGGGACATTCCAACAGGGCCCCGCGAAGCCCAGTCGCGCTGGCAGCCGTACTTCTACTTAAATGTAGTGACGAGTGGAATCCTCGCGCCAGTCCCCCGTCCCTATAATGTAAAAATCAAACCTACGCCCTAGGATATGACACATAATCGATGTAGGCCTTTACAAAATAGAATATTTTGCCATAGGCTACATATTTTTAAGTGATGAATATGTGGCTGCATGTGCTTAGATGCCGTCAGAATATGGTCTGATAACAATTCTCGGACTCAGACAGATGTACTATGCTGCACCGCAAGTGTGCACCGTTTGATAAATGAGGGCCAATGTCTCCAAAGAAAACCCGACGAACGGATGCATACAGACCTGTTTAAACGAGTGAACCATGGCTATAACAGATCTTTCACACTTCTTTACCCCTTGGATCGGACTTGAAGACAACAGCTAATCATACAAAAGGAGCACACCAAGGTTTTGACCTGAGCAGAACGGCGGCAATTACATAAAAAGTGTGCGTAGTACGTTATATCAATATAATGTGCGTTGTATGCGAGCCCCGGCAGAAAAATAACTAGGTACTATGTATAACTAAATATTTCTAACAAGCTAGAATGACTCATGAAATATATAAACAGAAGTTTAAATGTGTTAAGAGGAGAACCCCTAAGCAAAGCGATGTAGTGGTTTGGGCAATTTTGCCATCCTCTTCCATCTCTTTGACAATCAAACTGGACTGTAAGTACAGATCTGTTGGCATTTGTAGTTGTGCAATTTCTTTGGACGGTCGATGTTCATATTCGGCAAGTGAGTAATAAAAAAGATCACATGTCCAGCAGGACGACTCGCGGATCTTCCACCACCGCTTTGATCTTACGCAGGAAGGTGACGGCCTCTCGTCCGTCTACCAGCCGGTGGTCGTAGGTCAGCGCCACGTACATCATGGGGCGGATCTCAACCTGTAACATACATCGTCTTGTTATCTGGATGACGTAGCATTGATGGTGTTGAGGAATATCAGGAATTTAAAGATCATAAATATCAAAGACACTCAATAATATTTACATTCTGCATTTACATTGTATTTCTAAGACTGTGTGTATAGATATCTTTTTTCTGTATTGTTGTGTATATATTTTTTTGTTCTTTGCACATTCTTATTTAACATACATATTTTTAATCTCTTTTCACATTTTGTCCTGTAATTCTGCAGTGACACCCAAATTCCCTGTCTGGGCTTATTAAAGAACATCTTATCTTATGCAAGCTACAGGTACGTGTCCAAAATGAACTAGATCATTTTTAAGAGATTATAGAAAATACTTTTTCATAGATTTCCCCAACCGAAGAAAACATGCCTCCTGCTTTCTCTTTCACAGGATCACAATTTCTGTTCGGTTTTTATCTACAGCATAACCAACATCATACACTCGTAAAGACACTGAGCATTAAAAAAAACTATGATTTACTTTCTTAAAACAACAATACATTCCCCACAGAGGTGTGGGGAATGCGGCTACTCAAACCCGTAGAACAGAAATATATGACCACCGACTTGCCTTGCCGTTGATGGCGACCGGCCGCTCGAAGATACCATGCATGCCCAAGATGGCCGACTGTGGGGGGTTGATGATGGGCGTCCCGAACATGGAGCCGAACACTCCACCGTTACTGATGGTGAACGTCCCCCCGTCCATGTCCTCCACGGCCAGCTGGTTACTGCGAGCCTAGAGGAAGTTTAGGAAGAATTATTATTCATTTAGAAATAAAGCAAATTTCTCTAACAATAAAAAATTGTAAAATGGCAAGAAGAGTAAAAATAACGGTAACAAAAACAAGAATTGAAATCATCATAGGTATATATGAAAATTTTAAAAAGATGCTTTGTTTTCAGTTGTGCACTTTTGCTCTTCTATGTGTTTTGAGAGGATTATGAATTTACGATGAATCACAACCCATTATATATACACATTATCCATTCCAGTGGCCGAAGGTATGCCAATTGCAGTAATGCAATGCAAAAAATATACATACTTTTTTTAAAGAAATATGATTTCTGTAATAATTGTAATAAAATATGTAAAATAATAAAATGTATGTTTTTACCTTTTCTCCCAGGGCATTAATGGTTTTCTCAATGTCGGCAAAGTTCATGGTCTCCACGTTGCGAATCACTGGCACCACAAGTCCCTGAGCAGAACATGAGAGTTTCTACATCAAGAAACTTACAAGCAAACACACGTAAAAAGTGCATTAGGTCTGATGAGGTTTGTAACCTTGGGAGTTGACACAGCCACACTGATGTCCACGTAGTCTCTGTACACGATCTCCTTGGTTGCCTCATCGATGACTGGGGTTTTTCCCATCATCGTCATTGAAGGAGAAGATAGAAGATACCGTTCAAAAGCAATAGAAACATGCGAGAACAATGGAGACGTACAGGGAAACGCGCGCTGTCACAGACTAGTGATGCGCTGTCACAGACTAGTGATGCACTGTCACAGACTAGTGATGCACTGTCACAGACTAGTGATGCGCTGTCACAGACTAGTGATGCACTGTCACAGACTAGTGATGCGCTGTCACAGACTAGTGATGCACTGTCACAGACTAGTGATGCGCGGTCACAGACT
Organism: Melanonus zugmayeri; assembly: GCA_900302345.1. Classification (NCBI taxonomy): domain Eukaryota; kingdom Metazoa; phylum Chordata; class Actinopteri; order Gadiformes; family Melanonidae; genus Melanonus; species Melanonus zugmayeri. The sequence goes on from OMKN01079949.1 coordinate 13,098, forward strand.
AGTGATGCACTGTCACAGAACAGACTAGTGATGCACTGTCACAGAACAGACTAGTGATGCACTGTCACAGACTAGTGATGCACTGTCACAGACTAGTGATGCGCATTTTTTTGCTTGTGCTTTTCTGCCATTTCTCATCACCTCAAAGCCAAAACCAACGATATTTAACACCCCCCCCCCTTTATTATTATTATTATTATTTTGCCAGACCATCTACAATAACAAATGGCAGTACAGTTGTGTGTATAAAATGAAACCGGTTCGTAGAGATCGCAGGCCCAACCCTAGTCCATAGTTTAAGAAATGCTGCACTAGACTATCCTCCTGACTCACCGGCGTTGACGGACGGCTGGTCGGCCAGAGCGTACGCCGAGGCCTTCACGAAGGCAGACATGAAGCCCAGCTTGATGCTGTGCTTCTTCAGGAAGCCATCTTTGTGGAGCGCCCGCATCTGCTGGATGTTGCTGATGAACGCAACAAATCGTTTAGCTCGTCTCGATTACCAGCTAATGTCGTTAATGTGGGTTCTCGAACACCACACCGCGACACAGTGGTTTTGCTTTTGCAAACACAAAAACTAAGCAAAAAAATATACACAATACAGAGCAGTAGAAATGTAAATGAAAAAAATGCAACGCAACCATTGTAGACAGTTGAGGTAGACATGAACAGCATATGCTACACTATTGAAATTATACATTATTAATTACCATAATGCACAAGTAAAGACGCCAGTGCTCACCTCATGTCCACCTCGTTGAAGGTGGTGAGCATGGCACAGGTGTTCTGGGCTTCCTTGAGTCTCTGGGCAATCCTCAGCCTCATGCGGTTCATCTTCACCTGCAGACGCACAACAGAGGGGTGACTATAGGTGACATTTATACTACAGCAATACCCCCCCCCCACCAGCACTATGGAGACCTATGACATAAGATGGCACTTTACTCATCCCAGACAGGAGACATTTGGGTGTCACGGCAGAAAGGACAGGACAGTGGTAGAAATTAAAAGTAAAAAAACAAAACAATATATGTACATATGTAATATGAGCAGCAGCGATGTAAACACTGAATGGAAACATCAGACAGTTGAGGTAGACATCACGTGGTGGAAATTCGATGGTTTCCCCCCCTAGTAGTAATGGAAGGTCATGTGGTTTACCCTGCTCTCCGTCCTGGCTCCTAGGGATGGGATATCAGCAGCAGCAGCAGCAGCTGGCTTGACAGCAGAGACTGCAACCAAAAGATGGAAGAAGCGCATAAATGCCACATTGACACACAACCACAACAACAATAAATAAACTGGAGGTTTACTGCAAATCAATGACATATCCAACCAGAGTCAGTGAATATTTGCAGAAATCTACAGATTTGTCCACACCAGACCGTATTACATTAACCAAAAGGCACGCACCGGGTTTAGCTTGGGCAGCAGTAGCTGGCACTGGGGGAACCAGAGGCACGGTGGTGGGCATGGGAGCTGCAGGTGAAGGTGGTGGAGCAGCTGGTGCAGCCTGCTCCATGGCCGGTGTAGGGGTTGGTGCTTTGGCGGCTCCGGCTGTGGAAAACAAACCCGAGACGATGGGGCGGTGAGTGACACGTTGTGACCTTTCTCAGGAGACTGACGCGTCAAGGCACTGAATGTGTGGATAGCAGCACGCTCGGCATCAAAAAGCCTAACTTAAAAGCTGCTGTAGGTAGGATCCAAGAGTTGTAAAGAGGGAGAGCAGAAAAGAGCGGAAGAGAGCAAGATTTTGAAACAATACGACCACAAATTACACTTGAATAAAGGCTCTTAAATGGGACCCAAAGCACCGAGTGTGATTATCTATCTAAAAAAGGGGGCCTAGGAAGGACAGTGAGGTAAAGATTGATCACCGGCTCCTTTGCGGAGTTTGAAGAGGGGCGTCCCCCCCTCCACCCTCCCTCCGTCCTCCACCAGTAGCTCCTCGATCACACCGGCGGCAGGGGACGGGACTTGCATTGCGGTCTGGCAGAAGCAACAACAAACAAACAAACAAACAATGAAAAGACCATCGCTGTATGGCATTTTCTTTCAGTGTATGAAATAGAATTTTTGTATGATTAAAAAAGGGCTTCCACATGCTTTATAAGAGGTCGGTTGATACCTTGTCAGTCTCGATTTCACACACCACTTCATCTTCTGCTACAGAGTCGCCGACAGCTAAAAGAAACAGTTCATGAGTGTCTATAATAAAAAAATAAGGGTCCTTTTTATCCATTAATCGGCATTATTGAACAAGTAATTACCTTAAGTATTGTTATTTGCCCTAGTTTACTTCCCGTATATATTAGGTACAATATTTAGCTACAATATTAGCAAACACATATTTTGTTAATACAGTAGCTAAAGTGTGTAAAAGCTAAACTGTGTGAACGGCTGGGAATGTTGCTAATCACACTGGCTGACATGCTGAATTGGTGTAAAAGCAGTGTGTGTGTGTGTGTGTGTGTCTGTGTGTGTTCACTTGTGAATGTACCAACCTTTCTCCCACCTAACGTCCCCTTCTGTAACCGATTCGGCAAAGGCAGGGGTCTTCACAGTGACTAGCTCATCCCCTGCAAGAAAAACAAACAAACATACAGAATATAACATACACGATATAATACAGTAGTAAAAAATAGACCAAAACAACATTGTATGGATGAAAGAGTTAGCGGTGGGTTGAGGGTCACGGCTTACTGTGAACAGCTGATGTCTTGAAGTATCTCATGTGGAAGACACTGGCTGATGAAGATGGACATCTGTAATATAAACAAAGTGAATACACATGAACTACTACATAATCAAAAAGTAGGAGGAATATAGTAATGAGGAATATACTGTATACACAACTACTAAACAAAAAACATAATTAAGGCAAACACACAACAGGACTGAATATTTAAAGCGACGTCTCTTGCTTTACCATGCACGGTTTCATGGTAAGAGCAGGACCTGAACAGCACAATGAACCCAGCGCTGCGTTTGAATGCACAAGAGCACTTACGATGAGGGAGTATTCCTGTAAACAATCCGACTGCAGATGGAGAGGCCTTGAGGAATAAAGAAGACAAACAGACGACGAACACACAAAAACACACACATGACGTTGAAAGAAAATTAGTCATTATTAGCCTTCCCTTAACATGAGCAGCCACAATCGAGGCTCAAAAGAGTACTTTGAAAGGCTGGACACTCACCAGATGCACTTTGCCGAACCAGCACGTTGTTGCCCTGGAAAAAAAGGAACAGTCCTCTATTATTTATCTTAAAATGAACAAGGTACTTATTTTAAAAGTGGGACCATTTGGGCAAGCTCAATTACCTAAGCAATTACATCTTTATGAATTAATATGTTTTCCTTTCTTGAACATTGAAACATCTGAGCTAGATGTATTTTAAGATGCCAGACAAGTAGGCTGATGGAAAGAGAGCACTAAACTTTGGGTTAGTGTTTGAACCATAGCACTGGCCTAGGTTTCCTTTCTCTTCTGCAAATAAACTTTATTATATTATATACATTCAAATAACATATTTGCATGGTGTTCATCAAACCATGGCGATTCTTTTCACGACTACAAATGATGATCACATGTTAATAAAAGTAGAGAGACGAAAAAAACAGTAAATTAGTTTGCATAGATTTGTTATAGATTAGTGCTTGGTTATAGTCTATAAAACCAATATAAACATAGCTGAAGTATGCATACATAATGCAAGGTTACATGTATACATGATGTACATATACTACAGGTTACATGTATACATGATGTACATATACTACAGGTTACATGTATACATACACTATATACTACACGCATGCGCAGTCGGGGCGGTGCGGTGACAGCTGGACTTGCGAGACCGGTGGACCCGCACACACCTGATCCGGGCTATTTCTGGTGGTCAGCTCAGCTTTCAATGTAAAGGCCACTATACGGCAAAGAAAAGACCTACACTTTGTACCCAAACACAACATTAAAACATTATAATAATCAGTTGTGTCACTGACGAGACATTACTGGTGGTTCGACCGAACCCGCTTCCTGGTGCTAGCGCTCGTTAGCACGTCGACTAGCCTACGGTGTTGAATATAAAATACACCGATTTCAAACAATAAGGCTGGGTTTTGTAGATGAGCCAGAGTTACGCACGTTTACACAGGGCTTGAGATACAATGCCAAAATGCCCGACTCCTTTTTGAGCCCCGTGGCCCTCGTTTTATTAACATTCAAGGAAAGGTAGCAGCAGCGGCTAACGTGACCATACAGGTCAAGGGCGTTCACCGGGACGGCGGGACCCTACCTGGCGGAGCAGCAGGGACACCGAGCGGCCGAGGGTCCGGGAGAGCGCACACCGGGAAAGGGATGACATTGTTACAACAGATTGTTGTAGTGTTTAAACGGCGGCCGCGCTGCACACTCACACACCAAGTTGTTTAGGCTGTACTACTGCCCCAGTCCCAGGGCGAAGGTAGCCTCTAACAGACCCGACGGAGAGATGGGACGCACCGCCGCGATCCGTCCACCAGGGGGAGACATTTACCCCCGTATGTTTAATATGGGTCATATTTTCCCAAGAGTAAATTTCACTGGAATCATGTAGTAGTGTGCAATTATATAAAAGATTGGAGGGGTGTTAAAGGTGTATATATACATTTTATTATTTATGTATTTATTTATTTTTATTTATTCATTGTTTCTTTGCGCTGACACGTAAAGCACTTTGAGCTTGTATGAAAGGTGCTAAACAAATAAAGTTCTTATTATTATGTTATTAATTAATTTACATTAAAAGACGCGGAGGCTATCATAGAAATCGAGGTTGGCGCGTGTTCCAGTCTATAGGTAATCACATGTGACCACGCCCCCATACGTTACGTCACACGGGTCCCCTCTCCTCCAGCACATAACTCGACCTCTGGAGACTGCTCCGAGAAATGCAACAGGTAGGTCACTACTTCATTTTTTGCTTTATCTGTGGAAAATTGTATTAGAATACGGCTACATGAATTCTCTTTTTAACGGGATGAGTAGGCTAATTACAAACTAAAGTAGCCTAGTGGAAATGTAAAGCAAGAATCTGCTTTAAGCTTTTGGAAGTTTTGAGAATAGTATTATGAGAGAACATCTAAAAGGTTAAACTATTCTGTCTTTCATCTAGGATGTGATTAAATTCATTTTGTTTCTTGTATTTAAATTCCCAAAAATATTCTCATTTTCTATATTTAATTGAATCTTAGACCTACTTATTTTTAATGTCACAAATTTTCATTGTAAGTCTTAAAACTATTATTTTTCTGTTATTTTTAACAACTCTGATGATGCCATTCAGCTTTCTCTCTTTTTACTTCGGACAGGAAGATGCATGCCTGTAGCAACACATACCTTGATCGCCCAGAGCATCTCCGATCGCTAAAGCACGACTCTTGTGCTCTGTGCACGATCACAGATGGACTCGACATAGCCATTCTCCTGAATAAAGACGAGAACAGAACCAACTCCCTCGGCTGTCCTTATTCGATGGGCTCCAGCAGAACGGAGCTGGACGGCGACCAAACACCCCAAGACCTCAACACCCTTGACCTGTTGTCCGGTCCACCTCCCCTGCTGTCTCCCACGGTGATCCCATGTGGACCCACAGAATGGCCCCTGAGAAACGTACGCCAGGCGAAACGCGCCAGGGTGGAAAACATCATCAGAGACATGGCCGGATCTTCTTTTTCTTCTTCTTCTCATGAGCCCGACATAAATGGGGCCACAGAGGACGTCCAGGAAAACATGGGGCCCCGGGAGTGGTCCCTAGATGGCATCCAGGCACAGAGAGGTGGCGCTGGCTACAGGAACTCTGAGGACCAGACGATAAGGAACCAACTTCAGAACTTCAAGTGCCAACCAGTCCGGAAATTCAGAAGTTCAGGAGGATTGCCTCAGGAGGACTGGGCAAGGGACTCTGACAAGACAAAGGAGGAAACCCCATTAGAGGAGACTTACATCTTTGGTAGTGACTCGACTAGCAAAGACCACAATGACACCTTCACAGAACCAAACTGTAGTGACGGTTTTGAGATCCGTTTAGGCAGAAAAGCATACGGGAGGAAAAAGGTGAGGGTGACGACGGCGAACGCCCCACAACGGAAACCGGACGCGGTGAACGCGCTGATGGCCGACATTCTAAAGTACGAGCTGTCTCGGGCCATGAGCATGACTGTCGACTCCATCCTCAAAAGCATGCCTCCTCTGGAGCCACCCCCCGTTGTCATGGAGAGGAGCGAAGGGGCCGCCGTTCCTCACCGACCCCCTCTTCATAACCCCCATCGGGGTACGTCACCCGGACGGTCTCCGTACGAGGAGAACGTCTCTGGTGCGCCCCTCCCGGAGGTTCAAACCGAAGCTCTCTCTCTGGTTGTACAGAGGCCCCCGCAGGCCAGATCCAACGCCCCATCTCTACTCAGACCTCCCCAACGGCACCACCATCCCAAACCGAGGGATGGAGCCGGTGGTGTGCTCAAGCAGGAGACCCTCAGCGTGTCGTGCAACTCGGGTAGTAAGGCGAGGTGCAAAGTCAACTCTCGCTCGGTCAGCTCTCGTCACTTTGCGGTGGACCCCGTGTTCCTGGAAAGCCTGTGTGTTCCCCTCGATGTCAACGCCAAGTCCGACGGGCCTCAGAGCATGCTGATGAGTAACTTGTTTTCCCTGAACGTATCCTTTCAGGCGCTGCCATACCTGGCTTTGTTTAAGCTGTCTTGAAGAATGGATAAGTTGGTTGTACCTGCCCTCATAATTCAACAGGGATTTACTGTATAGGTAACAACACTGCAAAAATACTTTTAAAAGGGAGACGTTGCTGTCGTTTTTGTAACATTACTTTCAAAAAGAGAAACTGCTGTAGTTTTTCTAACATTACTTTCAAAGTGCTGCAGTTTTTGTAACAACTACAGTGGCGTTTGGATCGACAATAGCCTCGTTTGACTAATTTAACCCTTGCTTGGTGAGTGTAATTCCTTAATGCCGACAGGACGGTCTGACCACCAGCCACCTGAAGAAGGCCAAACTCATGTTCTTCTACACTCGCTACCCCAGCTCCCTGGTGCTCAAAACCTTCTTCTACGATGTGCAGGTGAGAACGGCCCTATAGCTTTAATGTTGGACAATTGATCATATAATAATACATGGAAACTAGATCCCGACAGTGACGTTATGAATAAGCACAAGAAAGCTTTTGCCTGCTGTCTTGTCAAAAGCTCATGACTAAATGATTTTTACATATATACTTTATATATATAGTTATATAGTTTTATATATACTTTATATATACTTATGCAAAACATGTTTTCCTTGCGTATAATAAAATATTGATACTGACAAAGTATTAACATTGTTCCATGATAAAGTTGTAAAAGATAACACAGATGTATTCAAAACACACTTTATTGTCATTCACATCAAAAACAAAACATTGTCGATAACCACTGACAAATTATAAACATACACAGAAGACAACAGAAACTTGATCAACTTTATATATATATAGATGTATACTTCACGTCCTTTTTTTATTAAAGCAATTACTTCTACCTCTATTTTGACCCACTCACCTTACCATGTGCGTGTATGTGGCTTACTCTCTCTCCCTCTAGTTCACGCGCTGCATCACCTCCCAGCTCATCAAGTGGTTCAGCAACTTCAGGGAGTTCTACTACATCCAGATGGAGAAGCAGGCCCGCCAGGCCGTCGCCAAGGGAGTGCCTCACGCCAGGGCTCTGACTGTGGGGAGAGAATCAGAGCTGTTCAGGGCCCTCAACATGCACTACAACAAGGCCAGTGATTTCCAGGTGAGATACAGTGGTAGAGGTGTGTGTGTGTGTGTGTCAGTCATTTGCAGAGAGTGATTCGTTTTCCTAGTTCAGATACAAAACTTAACATAAAACACTTTTTCTTATACACTTGAAGATTAACCCATGTCTTGATTGTAACTAAATAACTCATCCATTCATTCATGAATAAATGTGATACAGCAGTTAAATGACAAATATGAATAATATATGCTGTCTATATTGTTTGTAATTGAGATGGAGTCAGTATCTGTTCAGTATTTTTACATATTTGTGGTCAACATGGCAACGCTGTTCTTTGTGCAATGTTTGAAATTCATTTTTGGGGTCAACAGTATTTCAGTAAAGTCATTAAAAGACAAGTGTTGCCGTTGTTAGTTGATTAGGCTACATTGCAGACACAGTAGCTAAGATGATCCATAGAGGAAACAGTTTATTTTATTCCAGCTTTAGTATTTGTGATGAATAGTTCATAACCTATAGTTCACAGCTGGATTCAAAACATGTTTCAACTGGGTTCCTGAGAAATGTATACTTTCAAACCATCCAGTCTACAAGACTAACACAATTAGGCCACATCTTGATTAATTATGCAAGATGCATCCCAATTGAATGCATCCTTTATGTACAGAACGACACGACAGAAACTGCATGTTCAAAGCGATGCGAGTTTCACAGTGGATATGTGGGAGTCATTACATTTGCAAGCATGAGCAAAGGCAGTGTCAGGTTTGTCCAGGGATGCAAACATGTAGGGGGAAGAGCAGAGCTAAAACGAATATCACAACGGTGTATGACTGATTGTCATCACGTCATATTTTTAAGACTCCCTTAAAATGCAGTTAAAAAAGGTTTAACTCGCTCTTTGTTATACTCCCACCAGCGAGCTTAATTTCCAGCCCTGCCTACAGGACCAGCTAAAGTTAAAACATCCAACAATATTAAGTCAGCCCAAATGTTACCTCGGCTGATCTTTCCATCCGTGGGGAACTGACGGCCCGGCCCCACCACGCGCGACGCGCCTCACTTTGTATTGGACGCGATATCGCATGCGGCAAATTATTATGGCACGGCTCGCTTGCGGCGCAGGCCAAAAGTTGAACTTCAGTTCACTGTATGTAAATGAGGCGCGCGTTCGGCCATGTGATTGGACAATCGACATTCAGTGAGTACCGGCGGACTCGTTTCCTGGTTTTAAGCGCTTCCATCGACAACGTTATGATCTCCACAAGCGGCGACTAGAGAGGGCGCGGGGGCGACGCGTCTGGTGGGGCCGGGCCGTGACGCTGCACGTTAAATGCATTGGGTGAAATTAGGGAGCGGCTGAGCGCATCTAAATCCTCTCAGATTGTAGTTTTGTGTTGTTTTGTGTACTCTTTTGATTCGTGTCTGTTTCTTAGGTCACGGTCTATATACAGTAAGTACGGACAGTGGTTCTCAACTGGTCTAAACCTCAGGACCCAAATTGTGTCATTAAGTCATGATCAAAAAAATAAATGGATTTGCCAAAATTGCAGTAATCAACAATGCCTTCATGTACTGTTAACATTAAGCGAACACAAAGCTGCAACAATTGGGGCTAAATTCAATTAAATAGTAAGCCATTGAAACATGAGTTAACATTGAAAGTTAATTCATGGGCTTATTTCTAAAGATTAAGGCTTGGCATATGCTCTGCAACCCACTCAAAATAACCTCATCACTGCTCTAGAACACCAAACGCACAACAATACATTGCATTGGATTTAAGTTAGTCAGGCACAATTTTAATGATCTGTGACCTCTCGACCTTTGGGCCCGTCCGGGCTGGTTTGTTGATCTGTCAATCACTTGCTCTCTTTACACAACACTGCTGTAAAGTACTGCATGACTGTACTTGGCAATGTATTTTAACCGAGTGATTACACACATAATAAAGTGGAAGACCTAATGTAGTTTCTTGACATGGAAAGTACCAGAACCATGGATTGTTCTCTTACAAGGGACAGTTAGTATTGTACCATCACTGTAGAAGTGACTACATGCAAAACTAAATTAGATTATTTTTGATTAAATTGTTTTGTCCTCCAGAGAGGAAATTGCCACCAGTGTACATCACATAGAACATTAATTACAATACAAGAAAACACAGCAGCACATAAACACACACACAACAGCACGAGACATCAGGTAAGTGAGGGCACAATGCTCTTCCCAAACTGGGCTTTTTTACAGATTAGTGCCCTAATATATCTGCGGCTGGATGGAAGGAAGGTGAAGTGGGTGAATGGGGTCATGTGTCATGTTGTGTGCTTTACGGGTGAGTCAATGATAGCTGACAGGTCTGGGGTGGGGAGACCTACGATTTTGGAGATGGAGTGTGTAATTTTGAGTTTATTTCTAGTGGTGAAGTAATGGATTAAATGCATGGCACTAGGGACTAAAATTTGTGTCCATCAATGCAGCGTCACCATCTACAGCTGTGGCATAAGTTAGCATTTTCTTACTGTTCACCTTTAGTTACCCATAAATATTGACCAGAGCAGATGGTCAGATTAGACCTACTTTTAATATTAAAAATAAATACTGGCCAACAAAAGTTAAAATGTACTGCCTACCAGCTCTAACCAGTGACAGTGGATTAAAAATATGACGACATGAAAATGTTCTCTGATACACAACCTGATGAACCAGCAAAACAAGTTGAATCAATAGTGAACAGGTTAAATTCACTCATTCCTCTCCAACTTACCTGTCTGGATACAGGCCCATTACAATACACATTTACACACAACTTATTCATTAAGTGAAGTCACTTATTCACGTTTATGAAGTCATATCAATTTTGTTTTTCTGAACAGGTCCCCGAGAGATTTCTTGAGGTGGCGGAGATAACGCTGAGGGAGTTCTACGTGGCCGTTTCCCTGGGGAAAGACAGCGATCCCTCGTGGAAGAAGCCCATCTACAAGGTCATTTGCAAACTGGACAGCAACGTACCGGAAGAGTTCAAAACTCACTACCCTGATTAACAAACACCAATCACAAGCCATGCTCTTCATCTGCTGCCCAAGCCGGTCTGTTGACCTCCTGTACAGGAAGAACCCCAAATAAACATTCACAACAAGAGCGCGCACTCTTGTTGTGAATGTTTAGTATCATCCGGCTCAAATTAAAAAAAAAATGTGTGAGAACAAAACTTCGTTTTGACGTCGTTTAACAGACAATCTTTTCTGAGTAGATTTACACTGCTCCGTATAGTGCAAGAAATCAAATGGACAAAAGTAGACATGATTTATTTAATCTATATTAGCCAAATAAAACAAACAAGTGTTGCCTTATCGTAATTCAGTTTTGCAATACAAACACAAAAGGGCCAATAAGAAGCTTTTGAACATGATTTCCTCTGAGAAGAATCGTGTTCAAGTGACACAGAGAAGAGACCCACAACACAGAAGAGAGGAATGCATTTAATATTCAGAAAATACTTGTGTTTACAGGACTCAAAGACAACACATGGACACAATCATGTATATTCATATTAACTCGACTTAAAAAGGTTAGGAATAGTCGTATAGTCTGTGCAATAATTCGTCTTTTTTATTTGTGCTTAATGCACTTACATTTCCTCTCTCTTACTAAGAAATGTATACGTTTTCTTTGTTAACCATTATTATTGTAATTTGGCTGATGCTTTTCTCTACAGTGAATTCAGGTACATAATAATGAGCAGGTAGGGGTTAGCTCAAGGATGCCTACAGGTAGACTGCGGACATTGGGGATTGGACCCAGTACCCTTCAGCTGGAGTCAAACACCCACACTGTCTTGTCCGCCAGGATTTAAGTTGCATTAATGTGCTGTCATTTCTGTAGCGTATTACAATGAAATATGAATTGACTATTTTCAATACTTACCATTTAGTTGTATATGCAATTCATTCAGAGTGCAAAAAACCTGTTCATGTCCTTCATTGTTGCCATGTGTTTCATACAGGACTCCATGCTTGCTCTTAGGCCGTCCAACCAATGGGAGTGCAGGGATTTCTGTGTATTGTATTTGTGAGGGGGATCACTTCAGCCAAATCCTATGTATTGCTTTATGAAATGAGAATTGCTATAACTTGTGTGAATTGTCAGAGTCACTGGAAGTAATATATTTAGAAAAATGAAGTTCAGTTCAGTTCAGTATTTCACTTATTGTCAGAGACTTACTTTATAGTGAAGTTCCACAAAATACTGATTTACAAGTGTCGTTTTCCCTCCAAAAATGTATCAAAAAATGCCAGTTTTGGATGTGCATGAATTGATGGGAGATTAATACCAGCAACATTGATTGTACTGTAATTCATCAGAACACATTACACTGCTAATAAAGCTTGTCCATTCACATTCAATGGGTGCATGTTTAGTAATTAGCCAGAGGGATAGGAGGGATAGTTGGAGAGCAAGACCAAGAGAAAGAAGAGTTACTTCCGTTACACTTCTGCTAAATTCAATACAGAGGAGGATAAGGCAATTTGTTTTCAATGGACAATATGCCACGACAAACCTAGACCTAACAAACACATTTAGTTAGATGCTTTCTAAAATGTCCAAAGTACAAACAAGATCACAGTATCTACATAGAATACAAACAATTTGGTTAAGATCTGAAACAAACATTTTAAACGTTGCATTAAAAATGGCTTTCAATGGACTTGGAATTGAGCATTGCTGAAGGAACATGTTTAGACGCCATTTATCAGAGATGTATGTTGTGGATGTCATTGTGTCAGATACAAGTGGCAGGGTCAACGTTAATTAAACAGCACGTTGTAGGCATTAAGGAAATTAATGTATTTTTCATTCACCATGGTAACAATTCATGTTTCCATTAGCTGCTCTTTTAACAGCCATGTGGCTCAAAATAATGATTCACACAAATACTGTGCAATGCCCAACCCTTAATTACAACGCAAGGGCTGAATGCAAGGCATCTCCAGGGGATAGGACCTCCATCTTGTTTACTTTCTGGTTAGATATCGGCTTCCATGATTGGGTCTTCGTCTCAAAATGTCCGTTCTTTTCAAGTGACCAAAGCTCAAATGAAAGCGAAAGTGAAACGTGTTTTCATTTTTTTTCTTAGCTTTTATTGTTTTGTCATTTATTCATGAAACAAGAATGCTACAGCTAGACATGAAGAGCCTGTAGAGTATAAAACAACCAAAGCACATCACAAAAAGTAACACAGAGATACTGTTAAAATACAAATGTATCAATTGATATAAAGTGTACTTAAAACTAAAAAGAAAACCTTTTTCACATTTAAGAACAGTAATGGTGTTGTTTCTGTTCTGTTACCGAGTCGGTTGAGTGGAGACCTGTAAAAAAACACATTATTAATGATTTGCCATCAATGGATACGTTTGTGTAATCTCTACTAACTCTTGAGTTGGTTAACTAAGGCTTGATGCTTATGACACCAGGTTCAATTTCTGATTCACAGCTCAGGAACGTTCCTTTTGACACGACTAGAAAACTGTTAGCCGAGATTCATTTTACAATTTTGAAACAATTAATTATCCGCCGTATCTTTCCAAATGTACCAGTGTCTCGAAACTTCTTTGCGATCCATTGCGGTTCTCTAAACAAGTAAAGTATTGAGCTAGACGTGGGCGCAACATTTTATTAAATGACAATGAAATCAAGCTACACCAAAGCAGTAGCTTGACTTTTTCAAGAGCACGATATACTTTAAATTCCAGCGCTTAAAGCTAAGTCAAAACACCCATCGACAACTCAACTAACTATTGAATACGAAATAAAACAGGAGACAAAGTGTACATACCAGTAATCCAAGAGACAATAAGAGGAATGAATGATTTATCTTCTTAGAAAAACTTTGTGCGGTTGAGAGCTCTCTGGGCCAGCTGGCCGCTCTCATCTGTGATTCGCTCCCAGTCCGTTTGTCCCACGACGAAGCCAATAGCACGCTTCCTGTCCGCCTCTTTCTGCTCCTCCAGGTCCGCCCACCGAACCTTTGAAAAGAACGACGCTGTGTCATGGGCAGGCAAAAAACGTTCATATTTCAATTTTTTGTGTGTAAAATCCATCCTATCCATCATGAAATGACTAAAGGTGGACAGTACGTTTAGATATGTTCCCATCTTGCTCAACTGGTAGAGCATGGCATTAACCCTACCAGGGTTAATGCCAATCGGGTTCGATTCCCACTCAGGGCCACCCCACCTCAAGAATATATACACTCATGTAATTTTTTGGATAAAGGCAACCACCACCAAACGCCCTGTATTTAAATACAGGTATTTTTGGGTGGTTTGCGTCTTGCGATGCGGCTCAGTCGATCACCAATGCGGACGAGGATCAATTTACCCGTTTCTTGCCGGGCTGCGACATGCGCGTGGCGTAGTCGTCGGGCAGCTGAAGGAAATCCTCCATGCCTGCCACACTTTCCCGCTTCCTCTTCCCGCCGCACACGATGCCGTCCAGCTTGTCTGCAGAGATGGAAGAACGAAACCGCTGTCCAGGTCATGACCACGTCTTTTTGATGAATATACTTTTTTAGAATTACTGCATGTTATGTCTGTTTGAGTATTGACTGAACATTATTCTTATTTTTTTTTGCTCAGGTTCATAGAAAGTTTGAAGTTAAGCAGATTTTTTTTCTTTGTCTTACTGAACTGACTTGCTTTTTCGGTGGATCATTAAAAGGGAATCTCGACTGTCATTTCAGGGACGAAGGTGGTTCTTAAATCGCCGTCACAAGTACACTAGAAATGCAGCTTCATGTGGGCCTGATTCAGACTGCCACAAGCAATGGACTAGTTGATCAGAGTTCAATGCTCAGCTCACATTTTAACTGCTCAACCAGCCACTCTACATTTCCCTCTCATTTCCCTTGTTTCAAAGTTTCAAACGTTTCAAAGTTACTGATGCAATTTGATGTTAACAAAGTAACACATTGTGATAGATGTGGGCAAACGACAAAATATATCAACAAAAGTCTGGCAAGAGGCGATTCTCTTCATACCAGTTATTCATAAAAAACAAATCAAAGTAAAATACCCACCGAGTTTAGCCTCAGACGTGTCCATCTCCCACTTGCTTTTTGGAATGTAACCCTAGATTATACAGAACAAAACACTGCAGCGGTTAAACGTCAGGGTGAAAGTGGGATTGGGGGGGAAGGCAGAGAGAGAGAGAGAGAGAGATTGGTTGAAAAGGAGAAAAGTCTTGGGTAGAGGTTATAAGAGCAAAACGTCAACATCTGTTGGAATTTAACTGCATTAATACTGTAGGAGGCATGTTAACACACTGGCATGCAAACATGAATGATGTGATGACTTCTTCTAAGTTAATGGGCCCCTATTTTACTACCGGCTGATTAGTCCCCAACAACTCATTTCAAAATCTGTCCCCTGGGGACATCACAAGTGGGAGTGATAAGTCCCTTTCACACATACTGTCTATCCTAGACATGTTCTGGAACATTTCCCGCATGGGGTCGTGTAAATGGGAACAGGGATCAAAATCCCGGAAAATATGTACCGCCAATTTCCCACCTCAAGACCTAGTGACACAATCACAATGTTGTGATTGAAAGCGTTGCAGGGAGAGGCACATAAAGGGTTATGGCCGTCCGACGTAAGACACTTTCATGTGGAGTGAGCGAACCAATCACAAGACTCTGTTGATGACGTATTTGAATCCGCGACTATCTTAAGGCGCTAATGCTTTTCAGGTGATTCGGTAACAATATCAATATAAGTTATTTTGTTTGCAAACAAGCACATTTTTTCAAGAATGGCTGGAAACTGGACAGATTCAGAAATAAGGGAGTGCCTCAGTCCATCCTCTCATTTCTTCTTCCATTGAGTTTTATGACGGTTGGCATCCATAAGTGTTGCATTACTGCCATCTGCTGGACTGTCCCTTGGCCCATCTATTCCGGCATTGCTATGCCATGTGTGAAATAGTCTCGCCATACCAGACGATCGGAGATCTCATGGAGTTCTCGCCTCACCTACCAAATGTCTGGGCATTTCTAAATGCAAATTCGTCGTTTGGACAGCGGCGAGAATGGTGACGAAAGCTTGGGGAATGTCTTCAGTCTTTAGTTGAGCAAAGTGTTTAGAGACTGACTTGTGAGTCTATGTGTGAAAGGGTGCAAGACGGAAATGTTCCAGAACGTAGCTGCATGTGAATGGTGAAAATCACTTGTGATGCCTGAAAGGTTATCCCAGTAATTTACAGGGAACTGTGTGAAAGAGGCTATAGATAGAACCACTCCCTGTTCACCACCCTGGTGGACTGTACCAACTGGGAGGCTGGAGTTGGACTATCCCGCATACATCTGGGTGGTCGCTCCTACTTGTGATGTCACAAATGGACAGCTTATGAAATGGCTTGTAATGACTAGTCAGCCTCACTCGTGGTGGTAAAGTAGAGGCTCTTTAAAGGGTAACTTTGGGATTTTTCAACCTGGGCCTCATTTTCCCATCATTTGGGGTCTATAAGTAATGCGGACAACAATTGTTGACACTGGTCCAGTATTGAGCGAGAACGCAGCCGTGTAGCGTCTCCATTGTAACCCTTTAGGGCAATTGTGCCCGTCAATGTACGTGTCTAAAGGTGCTTGTTTTTGCCACTGACAGGCTCAGATTGTGTTTGACAACATTATGGAAATGATCCCTAGAGAAATGTCGCTTTCGCTTGATCTGGGGTCTGTTTCTTATTGTGTCATTACTCAATTAAACCCCAAATGATGGGCAAATGAGGCCCAGGTTGAAAAATCCCAAAGTTATCCTTTAAGAGATGAATGAATTTAGGGGCCATATATACAAGGACATTTAAGTAAGGGAAACATTTTGGCCCGGACATATTTAAAACAAAACGATCCCCCAATTTAGGTTTCCCATTAAAAATTATGTGACATGCAACATAGCTTATGCTCATCTTGTGAAAGATTTAATTTGCTGAATCTTAAAAAAGGTACAATATGCAAGATTTGTTATTTCAAGCTCCAGTCTAAATGTCTCCTTCCTCTTCCCTACCTCTCCCTAGTCTCTCCAAACCCCGCCTGGTCTCAAAAAGTGAGGCTCGCTAGAAAAGCTTTACATGAGAATGTGTTTTAGAGCACATTTCAAACAAATCATTTTTGCATATTGTACCTTTAAGACAACATCCTTATATGGGGATTCTTTATTTTTTAACTAAATAATTTGAAAATGTTAAATAAAATTAATGTAAATCTATCATGTTTGTAATTGCTATACTGTATGTAGCTATATGTGCAATTGTCTTACCAATTTTCCACTGTACTATAAGTTAATCTATTTCTTTGCACTTTGTTACAGTATTTTTGGAAAATTATAGAACCACTATTATTGATCCGTTCTAGCTATTCATTTTTACATTCTTTCTATATAGCTTATTTTTTTGTAAATGTTTTTAAATGGTTGTGAGAACATACATTTCCACCAATCTCCAAACTTTCCACTAGTTAATCTCTTTTTCATATTTATATGAATCAGTCGACATTTTTTCAGCAATTTAAATTGAATTTAATGAAAGTGAATTGGTTCCGCTATCAATTTAACCTGTAATCATTTAGTAGAGACCCTAGTAGAGTCTAGTACACAGCATTTGTCCGATGATACAAGCTTGAGGCTGTATTGTACTTGTTTCTGACACACACACACCACACAGCTAGATCCCCATCATCTGCTTATTACCATTGCAGTGGTAATATCTATTTTTATATAATAGAAATACAGTCCATGGTGGTATGCTCACCAACCTCTGTTATTCACCACTGAAATTATCCAGTATCAATCATTTTTGTTAGAAGCAAAAACAAAATAATTTATAATAATATTTGATCAATTTAATTGACACATTTGTCATCAAAATCAAACTGTTACTTTTTACAGCATACTAAATTACAATGGTACATTTTGTGGTTAATTAGTAGTAAGTAGTAACTAACAAAATATATTTAACAACACTTATATAGCTCCAAATGAAAGTACTAAAATCTTTTTTTTTCATTACATTTGAATGTCATGATGAAATCACATCCAAATCTCCCAAAGACACTAACACTAACATGCATATCGCATGTCGACTTTGTAACCACGGTGACAACAAAATGTAATGCACATGTCTTTACTCTTCTTTGGGAGTTTTAGATTAGATATCAACTTACAGTTAAGAAATGTAACAGACAGAAGATGAAAATATCAAGTTTGTATAAGTCTCGAAAACTGTAATTTTAATATTTAGATGTTGCTTTTCCATCGTCATGGATATCCTTGCTTTACCGTGCCACAAACAAAAACTATTTCCTGTTCGATGGAAGCATCGGTCAGGAAATCGGAATTTTGCTGGAAAAGTCCGCTAATTACATGTTGGACGCTCCAGTGTTTCTGGAAATCCTGTTGAAATCCTGTTTAATATATGATATGGCCTAATCATGCAGATCATTCTGTATGCATATTACTCGTCGTTTGAGTTGTTTTCTCTCTCACAAGGAAGCCAAAATCAATGGCTTCTGTTAGAAGTACTGTTGTTGTAGAAACGGTTGCCGTCTAGTATTTTAATCCTTACATTTACCGTAATTACGGATATACAGTATTTTAAAGCAAAATGCTAAAATTATTCAAATTGGTCATTGTTGATTCAGCCAATCAGCAATGACCAATGATGGTGATGCCCAGTGAGGGGGCGGGGACAGTCAGACTGTAGCGCTAGTGGTGCAGTTCTCAAAGCACAGAACAAAAGAGGTGTACAAAGTATGTCACTGTAATAGTTGTGTACTATGCCCTGACTGTCATGCTTTGGACATGTTTGACTGACATAACCTCCTCATAATTGCTGCATTTCTCATGTAGTAACTATTTGTGTTAGAGGGGACTGTTCGGTGATTGTATGTCTTTAGTCATACAAATATAAATCTAGGGATGTTCTGTCATTTGTTGAATTAAACTAAAACCCATTACTGGTGGGCCATGGTGCTTATTAATGCCAAATTATACTCCTGTGTCAAATAGCCGCCGTAGGTAAACCGTGGGGGTCTACTCTCCGAAAACATAACTACGCGCCCGGGTGGCCCATTTCGTCTTTCCTGCTACGTGTTCATGATAGACTAGTTGAGGAGGTTCGGATATGTGCATTTGTACGATGCCGTCTTCACACTCGATCGCCAGACTATGCTCACCAACACAGAGCGATACATGAAAGCACCAGTGTAGAGATCCACCTACGGCAGCTCTGTTGCAGAAAGTACAATTTGGCCTTTGGAGTCTTATGAGGCTAAAAGTCTGCTGTAGGTTTCTTATTAGCCATCTTATTACCCATCATCCCATAGACCATTAAAAAAAAATTTATGTGCTGTGAGTGTAAGCATGTGCAGTGCATCCTATGCGTTTGGATGCAGCGCAAGAACTTTAGTTGTCTTGCTTTTGCACATGTGCACAGACCAACTGTATTAAAAAAGGTATTATTCTTGCAATTGCTGCATTTGATTGAGGCAGGTGCCAATATACTAAAGGGGTCCATTGGTCCATTTGTAATTCTTTGGAACCAGGCCCATGGTGGAAAAGTACTGTCAGTGCTCAGACATTGAGCATTTGTTAACATTGAATAGGTATAATAAAAACAAATGAGGACGGATGTTAAATGGGAACAAGAAGGAGAGTGCACAACAAGTTAGAAATGCAGTAATCTACCTCATGAACTGACTACTGTGAATGTGATACTAGTTGGAGCAATGTTTTCTGATTCAATGAAAAACAAATGTTCCTTTCAATTATTACACATTTTGTTGAGATGTACACAAAACCTCTACTGGCAAAACATTTTCATTATGTTAAAGTTTTTAGAAATTGTTTGCCATCATAGAGCGTTTAATGTGCATCTCATGGCAACCTACTTGAGGGTTAAATGCATCTTTAATATTTGGATTGAGTCAGCATGTGGACATATTGACTGTTATAGCAACAGTAAAAAGGTTGGCATAGATACAGGTTTCCTGGTTGGTTCTCAAAACCAAAGGATTTCAGACAGAGCTGAAACACAAAAGACCTTTGCATCTCTGACTCTTCACAATCAAACCTCGCAATTTATTTTCCTTAGATTTAGATAGCGGGCATAATGACTATTAATGAGGTTTCCAAGATCTGCTCTGTTCTTTCTTTTTTAGGACAGTTCTGAGCTCTTTTGTCCTGAAAGCTCAGATTTTTGTTTGGCCAATGCCAAAAGAAAATCATTAATTCATGAATTTGACAAAGGAAACAAAAATTAAACAAAAATGTAACATAAAAGCTGCAAAAAAGTTCATCTAAAAAGTACATACACACATTATCTTTTTCAATCTTGCACGATTCTTGAAATAGATTTTTCAAGAATCAACCCGAGTTACCTAAAACTCACCTTTTTGTTTGTGACCGACCAAATATCAACTTACATAACATCTTAAGCCTCACCTATAAATCATACAAACATCCCTAATTTTAGAGGGGACAGTTATTTGTAACGAGGCCCTTCACTGGATTGAGTGTTAGAGGATGTCGTATAATGTATGCCTTTGAAGCCCTTGTAGACTGTGATTGAGGGCTATACAAATACAATAGACTTGACTACTAGAGTCAAATGAAAGAGGCTAAGAGACAACCTCCTGTGCTAAGTATGACTATAAATTGGTGGAGAAATGAGTTTGCCGACTACGTGGCAACAAAAGCAAATGTTGGCGTCGTCCTACCAGATCACCCTCTTCTTCCTCCTCCCTCTTCATTTCCTTGGGCTCGTCGTCAGGATTGAAGTCTTCCATTTCGACCTAGCGAAGCAAAAGTGTTCAGTTAATTTGTTCCCAAATCATTGTAGGAGTACACTTGGAGTACACTTTGAAGCGCAAAAAAGCAAGAGGGGAAGGTGTGGTGGTCAAGTGAAATGATGGAAAAGTACTGGGTCTCATAATACAATAGTAAGGGACAAATAGGATGGAAAAGTACTGGATGTTATGATACAATAGCTAAGGGACGAGACGTTACCTCCTCAATAGCAGCGTCCTGAAGCAGAGAGCGGACATCCAAGCGCACCATGTGACGCGGCGAAGGCTCCCAGTTAGAAGACATCTGTCAAATTAAACACAACCTCCGTGAATGTAGTGTTTTCTGCATTTACCAGCAACACACATGCTTTGGTATGCTTACAGACTTATATGTTTTAATGTGAGCTGAAGACAGACCTTTGCGATGTCCTTCAGTGTGCGCCCGTGGACATTTCTCTTCCCACACGTCTGATTGTCTGCAGTGATTTCAGCCACATAAACCTAGGGGAGAACGTGGTGATTGTGGGGAATTTTATTAACTCATGACAATTACATTATTAGCATTATCTCAGCGGTGATTAAAGGAGAACCGTCATTCTCGGCTATTTTCTAACACCGGAGAGTACCGCTTCAAAGTGTTGTTTGTCCAACGGAAAAGTTGGACCATTGACATCATTGGTCTGGGATTTGCATTCTCTGTTGGTCCTAGATTCGATTACGTCAATGGTCCAACTTTTTTGCGGAAACGGAGTTGCTGTTGCAGACTGCGATTTTTTTCAAAACATGCATATGAAGCAGTACTCCCTTATATTAGAAAATAGCCGAGTGTGGTTCCACTTTAACTGGAAAAAAGACAACAAATAAATACAAATCTGGCCTACCTCAAATCCTTTGGTTTTGGCTGCACTCCAGAACTGATCGAAGTGTTTCACGCGGTCGTTGATGGTGTCCATGATGATGAAGGGGAAGAAGCCATCGTCCAGGGTCTTCTTGAAGGTCTTCAGCAAACTGCTCCGGTACGTGTCTTCCATCTCTGGCTCGTACTCATACTCAAGCACCTGCGTAATACGAGTTAATTCATTATTTAGATTGTTGTTTTAATGGGCTAAGAGACAGGAACGTAGGTTGAAAGAGAGAGGCAAAATATGTCGTACCATAGGGTTAGCATACTGCTACAGGTTTTTTAATTAGTTATTGATTGTTTCGCCGTTTCCGTATATTTACGGGTACGGTTCTCGGGTACGGTTCTCGAGCAAAGTTTGTGTGGTGAGGATTTGGCAGAACAAACCTTGTTTTTCACCCGTCTCCCCGTGTCCGGGTCCTTCTCCACCTTCTCCACCTCCGTCATGAAGTAGTCATCCAGGACCAGGACTCTCGGAGGAGCCCCCCCACATTCTACCTCCTTGTCCTTAACATCATAAAAAAGATGGGGGAAAAATACACCAATTTACGGTTGTTATGGAAAGGGCAAAGGTTCCTCAGTTGAATCATAACAGGAGGATGGGCATTGACAAATGCAGTCCCATAATGTGTCTAGAATAGATATTTTCCCCAAAAAATGTCCAATACAACATCATCATACACCTCCATATGTCAACAACATCCGGGAAACCCCAAAAATCCACTTACTCGGATAAGCTTCGCGACATGACTTTTACCACTTCCAGGAAGTCCTCTCATTATGATGACAATCTGAAACCAAAAAAAAATATATATCTTAATATTCAAGTACATTTATGCAAGTGAACCATGTTTTGAGTTCACTAAAGGAACCTGGCAGTGAGCTACGTACCCGCTCTGGACGGGACATTCTCCCCGGGGGTTTGAGAAGATCATCAACGTTCTTGGTCTCTGGTTTCTTCTCGGCGCGCGGTGGCGGAGGCTGAGGGGGAGGGGGTAGAGACGATGCAGGGCCAGGCCCTCGCTCCTCTGGGTAGCTCCTTCTTTCCCCTGGACAATATTAAAAGGCAAACACAAGAGTTTCATTTAAAAGCTGTAAGGTTCTGGGTTTGAAGCCGCAATCTACCCGTAGACATCCACTGAGCAAGATGCCAATCCCCTACACGAATTACATCCATCTAAAAAATACTAAATAAAATCACTTCACATTTATTCAACTTGATTTGGATAAAAGTGTCTGCTAAATGATTAAATAGGAAAAACTGATAAATATCGGTCCCCGATTTGAGTGCATCGGACCCCAACCAATCCATATGTAACATGTATCAATCGATTCAAACATTAGGTGCGCTTGAAAGCAACGTGCCTGGAACTCCCGCGTTCTGTTCCAGAAGTAAAGACATTTCTAAAAACACAAGTGAAAAAGGTAGCTCTAAAACATAACCATTTAACAATATATGGACCCGGTTTTGCATATTTCACAACATGTCTTTTAACATATCGAAACAGTACCGTCTGTACGGCTGGGGTCGCTGTCAAGTTTAACAATGCCAGCAAACGTATCTGTGTTCATGCGTGGTTCTTTTCTGGACGTTTATAATACTGTGCCATTACTGTAATACCACTGTAACACTGTCACACTGCTGTTTTACTTATCTACTTAAAACACCGGGCAGGTACTATTTTCTCTATGCTCATTTTTCAGTCATCATATAATAACGACACATTGTAAGTTCAGATTAATTTACCTTTATTTGTATTTCTTTCTGTTGGTACATTAATCAGTGCATTAAATTAGTCCTTATTATTCCTCACTGCGAGTGAGGCCTGGCATTGCGCGTTTGTAGGGGTGTTCCAGGGGGAATGTACCATTTTGGTGGGAGGGATTATTGGTGAATACTTTAAATATGCAGAATTACATTGTGAGCTCTGTTTTTTTCTAAATCAGCACTCTTACTATTGTGGTACCTGAAAATTGCATTTATTATTCAAAGTATTCTTATCAGTACACAGTATCAGCAAGTAC
This sequence comes from Melanonus zugmayeri, assembly GCA_900302345.1. NCBI lineage: Eukaryota > Metazoa > Chordata > Actinopteri > Gadiformes > Melanonidae > Melanonus > Melanonus zugmayeri. Next base: position 36,663 of record OMKN01079949.1, read on the forward strand.
CCAAAGGTAAGGGTATTCTGTATCCCTAAATCTAACAAATGTATCAAACTGAATTGCATCGCTTTTCAAACTGAATCACACTGAATCATTTCAAACTAAAAGTATCGTTGCTGTATCGTATCGGAGCCCATGTATCGAGATGCGTATTCATGCTTGAAAGGAGAGATGCACATCCCTAGTACCCACAGACTTGGCCACATTAGTGAGTTTGCTGCCACCTAAAGGTGTTTTATCTTAAAAATTGGGGGTGAGAATTCAGTAAAAGTATTCAACAGAGGTTTGGGTAAATTCAGCCCAGCTATGAAAAGCTGCTCCATCAATGCAATGTTTCTTTAACCCTCTGAGGTTGAGGGCATCGCTGGAGATACAAAAATGTTTTGTTCGCATTTCAGTATCTCAAGTATCAAAGTGACGAAAGAATGGGCAGGCAATACAGATGAAAATGATGGATTTGATGATTAGGCAACAGCAAAGATCAAATCTTTATTAATCCCAGATGGGAAATTTGGGGGGAAAATATGCTGCTTGCAGGGATGGAGATAGTTTTGTTTCATGGACCTTGGCTTTTATAAAGATGAGACTTAAACCCACAAATCCATGGCTTAGGAGGTCAGTGCCTTCCATCCATGAGGCCACCGGTAACCAAGGAGGTTGGCTTATGCACAATCAACAAATCAAGTCCAACATCTCTTCAATACTTTACAGCGAGTATACATTCAGGAGGATTATTGACGTACCGTAAGGCGAGGAACTGTGCCCGTAGCGCTCCGGCCTGCTGCGCTCGAGCGACGTGCGCTCATACGGGGGTCTGTCGTAGCTGGGCCTTGTGTAGAGGTCTTCTCGATCGCGACCGGCGCTGTCCTCTCGTGGTTCCCTCTCGCGGTAGCTCGGCCGTGGTGGAGGAGCTCCAAACGGAGGTCTGTAGAAGAAAGAAAAAAAGGGACGAAAATGAATGAGAGTAGGTTCCGCTTTTGTTTCGCTATGCAACAGTGTCTTTTATTTAATTGTGTTACACCGGCACACGCACGCGCTGGCTAAACAAAAAATCACATGTATGACACACAATGTGATATACTACCTTTCGTCAACCAGCATCGACTGTGTGCTTGAAGCGAAAGCAGACAGAAAGAAAGCGATATTACACATCGGACAGTTTCCGAGAAAACGACGACTGTCAAAAAACCCAGAAAGGCCGTACCTGTCGTCTCTCGGGGGGTACCGATCCCTGTCGAACCTCTCCCGCTCATAGTCCGGGGGCGGCTTGTCCCGGTAGGACTCCCTCTCTCGGCTGTACTCCCGCCGATCGGTGTACGGATCCGGCCGCCTGTCGTAGTACGGGTCTCTGCTGTACGGGTCTCTGCTTCCAAGAGGTTCTGGAAGTAGAATATATCCTCAATGAGTATAGAAATGACATGCAACATACATAGTGATAAGAAAACGCATCTTAAAAATGTTTTTGTCAAAGTGACGTGTTACATACAGTGATAAGATTATAGTAAAACCTACAGTAAAAAAAACATTCCAGCAAAAAAATGTTTTGGTAGAGGCTTACCTTTTTCATACGCCCTGTCTGCCGGCATTGGGTCGGGCCTCAACACAATTCGCTCCCCATATGAGATCCGCTCAACAGTGGTACCTGGTTCTAGAAATATAAATGTAGATATATATGTAGCATAGTGTAGTGGCCAAGAGGTACTGAATTTGATCCCCAGATCTAGAAACCCTAGAGGCAGCACGTGTCGTGTTCTTTAAAACCTGTAATAATTTTTTCTGCATTGTCCATGACAAACATACAAAATAAATAAACACAAATAAATAAAAGATGTCCACAGTCCATCTATAGGCATCCTTGAGCAAGATATGCCATGATGTCTCCACGGACATCGACCAATGGCATTAGAATAGTTTGCTACAGCTCCACCTACCATGTCCGTGTCCATATTCCACAGTCTTGGGTAGCACTGTGGGTGTGGGAGCAGCAGGAGGCGCTGTGTGGTAGCTGTCCCAGGCCGGTGGCTCACTGGCCACTGGCTGTACAGATGCAACCATGCCCTGTAGACAGAGAAATACAGTTAAAAAACAACATACACAACACTGACCAGGAAGCCAATTATGGATACACACTATATTTATAATCGTAGTAGAAACGATGGATGTTTTTATATAGATGTTATTTTTGTATGGACATTTGTGCCTGTATGAGAAGGACAGTGAGGACAGACAAGAAAGAGGGTATGACATGCAGCATAAAAGGACCGCAGGGCGGAATCGAACCCGGGTCGCTACAAGGCGCATTGCCTACGTGGTTGGCATACTAGCAGGTTGAGCCACCCATAACAATGGATGATAGTAAGTAATAATAATAATGTTATGTTTCACCTTGAGGGCGTTCCTAACTTCTGGGGTGATCTCCAGTCCCAGGAGACCGGCTGGAAGTTCAGGTGGGACTTCCGGGGCGGTTGGCTGGACTTCAGTTATCCCTTCCTGCATTTCTCTGTCAAAGGAGCATGACAATAAAGAAATTACTACTAAATTAGTTTTAACTAAAGCATATAATTCTATGCATCACTTGAGTAAAACCTATTCACATCGTTTCTGTGAATACATAATGGCAAATTAAATAAAACCAACCCACTTTGTCAAACCATGACCAAAAATTACAAAAAGTACAGGTGTAAACAGGTGGGAAGAACATTTGTAATTAATCCATGCTGTGCTCATAACAATAACCCATAACAAGTCAAGGGTAATTCACCTTATAAACTTCAGCTCCTGTGCAGCCTTCAGGATGATCTCGTGTTGACGTTGCGAGAGAGCCAGAACCCCGGCTGCGCTCACTCCCTGAGCGGCTGAATCCAGCGGGGCTTCTGGGTGATTGGCAACAGGTGCAGCCGGCTGCGGAGCGACCATAGTGTCCGCAGGCTCCCCCCTGTGGTCGCCGTAGTGGGGCCTGGGCTCCTCGTACTCTGGAGGGTAAGTTCTCTCCGGCAGCGGAGGAGGAGGCCTTGCGGATCTCTCCCACTCGGAATGGGGTGGTTCTTCACGTCGGTATGGCGGTTCTTCCCGGTACTCACGTATTCGGAGTTCACCCCTTGCCCTTTCCCTTTCCGGCTCTTCGTACGGATATGGGCGCGCTCTTTCTCGCTCATCCGGCCAGGCGTCGTCTCTAAAGCGTTCGGGGGGTGGCATGCGGGGAGAGAAGTCTCTGGCTGGCGTGGGCCGCTCTCGGTCCCACTCGGGTTCATGGTAGCGACGCTCATGATTGTATTCATCGGGCGGATACTCCCGTGGTGATGGCGGCGGCCGCCAGCCATACCTAGACTCTCCATGGCCGTAATCCTCCACAATAGCCTCTCGGCGGCCCTCTTCGTACTTCTCATGAGGGGCACCAGGGGAATGCTGCATCCCTCTGCCCATGGCACGACCCATCTGAGGACCCCCCCTGACTGGCTCCCTGTCCATCAGTTCATGTGGAGCGGGAGGGGGGCCCCTGCCGTGGGGAGGAGGCGGCGGCGGGCGACGCCACTCGGGGTCCTTCTCCATGTCTTCATTGTAAGGCGCCTCCTCCATCGGATCCCTCATTTCGTGTGAGGGTGGCGGTCGATGCATCTTGCCTCTCGTCATGTCATGGCGCATGGGGGGGCGGCCGCGGGGGTCATGGCCTCGGTGCATGGGGTGCATCATTGGGTCCATTTCCATGCCTTCAGGGTCAGCCGGTGGTCCTAACGGGCCATGGTCCATTGGCCCGTGTGATGGGAAAGGGGGGCGTCCTCTGCCTGGGTGCATAAAACCAGGGTGGCCCCGAGGGGGCCGACCCCGAACAGGGGGGAACGGCCTCTCTCTCATGCCTCTCATTGGAGGTCTCCACTCCCCCCAATAAGGATCCTCTTCCCCCCACTCGGCCGATTCGGGGTCTTCCCAATGTCTCTCCATTGGCTCCCCTCTTCCCAGGAGGTCCAATGGGAATGGGCTGACGCCCATCCCCATTGGACCTCCTCGACCCATGGGCGGTCCACCTCGGCCCATAGGCGGTCCACCTCTTCCCAGGTGGTCCAATGAGAACGGGCTGACGCCCATCCCCATTGGACCTCCTCTCCCCATGTGAGGGCCCCCTCTCCCCATGGGAGGCCCCCCTCTTCCCATGTAGGGTCCTCCTCTCGGTAAAGGGGGCCGCCCTCTCCTCTGAGGGAACCTTCCCCTGCCCATCATGGGTCCTCCCACCGCAGACTCTTCATAGTAGTCGTCCTCCACAGGAAAGTGATGTTCCTCAGGTACCCACAAGTCTTGCTCTGCAGGCACCTCCGGTTCGTCCCCCGTGGGCTCCTCGTATGAGGGATCTTGCCAGTAATACTCGTCCTGCTCTTCCTGCATCCCCATGTCTTCGTTTTGTTGCTCCGCGTAGTCGAACGACATGTCCGTTTCCTCAGGCGGTGGGAAGTTGTTGAACCCGCCACGCCCCAGTGGCTGCCCGCGGCCCCGTCCACGCATCTGAGGAGACGGAGGAGGAGGCTGGCCTCGCCCCCGTCCTCGTGCCATTGTAGGATGCGGCTTTGGAGGTTCTGAATTGGGCTGTGGTTGCACAGGAGGTTTTGGCGCCGGTTTGCCTTCAGGGAGCTTTGGTGCATTCTGCGTTCCATTGCTGTTATTTGACACCGGGCCCCCTGGTTTAAGATTGGCCTGTACGGGAGCAGTGTTCTTTGGCGCCATGGGTGAAGGAACAGTAATATTGGGTTTATCGTTACTAGTACCCAGTGTTTTTTTAGCATCTGCGGCATCATCGTTTCCACGTGACGTCTGCGGAATGGGATCACTTGGCAAAAAAAAGCCAGTAACTCCATCCAGACTGTCGTCCGCCATGTTTTCCGGTTTGACCTTGTTCGCTTTGGAATCGTTTTCTTTTTTAGCCAACATCGGCCCGGGCATCACGGGGGCTTTTGAAAGAGTATTGGTCGGTGGTGTACTTGTGGCTTCTGTATTAGGCTTGGGACCTTGTGCCGGTTGCTGTTGGGGTGTGGGAGCACGCTGGTTGGGTGCTGGAAGCCTCTGGTTGGGTGCGGGAGGCCGTTGATTGGGTGCGGGAGGCCGTTGATTGGGGGTGGAAGGATGCTGGTTTGGTGCTGGAGGGCGCTGTTGGGGTCCTGGAGGCCTTTCAAAGCGAGGTGGGGGTCCAGGTGGCCGTTCAAAGCGATTTGGGGGTCCAGGTTGCCTTGGGGGCGGTTGAAATCTAGGCTGCTGCCCAAAACGTGGCGCAAACCCTCTAGGGTTCTGATCAAATGGTGGACGTTCAAATCTGGAAGGACCATCAAAGCGCTGCTGTGACTGGTCAAATCTGGGGGTATTTCCTCTTGGACCATCAGGCCTATTGATGTATTAAATATGAAGAATTTAATCATTAACAGGAATAATTATGACAAGAAAACCTTTACATAAAGATTAACCAGGTTTAACAGACTACATCATAATAATAACAATTGTATACTACACAAATTATTTTGGACTTAAAAGTTATGGCTCACCTTTGTCCTCTGGGGCCGTAGTGTCCAGGACCCATCTGTCTTTCTCCCATAAGTGAAGGAACACTACCTCTAACAGCGTGTCCACCTGGTGGTTCTGACGGTTGTCCGAATCCAGGTCTTGGACCTTGACCCCTTGGACCTTGAGACATCTGGCCCTGGGACATCTGGCCCTGGGACATTGAGCCTTGGGACATCTGGCCCTGGGACATTGAGCCATGAGACATTGGGCCCTGGGACATTGAGCTTTGGGACATCGGGCCCTGGGACATCGTGCCCTGGGACATTGAACCATGGGAAGTTGAGCCCTGGGACATTGAACCATGGGACATTGAACCATGAGACACCTGGCCCTGGGACATTGAGCCTTGAGGACCAACGGCAAAGTCTTGCCCCGGGTACTGACTGTACTGATCCATCATGCCACCGCTGTACTGAGAGGAGGGGTAGGGCACCATAGTTCTGAGAGTCGCAACGCGCTCTTGCAGATGAGCGTGGGTTGCGTTCATTTGCTCTTGCCACTGTTTCCACTGGAGCTCATAGTCCTGCAATTGGTCTTTATGGGGGTAGGTCTGAAACTGGTCATACCAGAGCTTGAACGTATGTTCCCAGTCTTGATACATCTGGGTGAACTGCTGCTGCTGCGTTTCATAGTGCATGAGCTGCATCTCACTGGACATCGACTGTAAACAACAACATCATAAAATACTGTTAGTTTGTTTTGTGGTGTTTAACTTTTATTAGAAACTGTGTTAACAGAACAATCAACCTTGCTATTTCATTAGAACATTGTCGTGTCTTAACTTAATTACATTATTAACAACATAACAAAAACGATGCATCTACCTGTAAATTTGCCGGTTGCTGAATAAACTGTTGGTACTTTTCAAGAATTTGCTGCAGTTTCTCATGCTGTTGCATGAGTGCCTGGTATTGCATGCCAGCCCTCTGCTGCTGAACATGCTGCCACTGCGCTGCTGCAGCCTGCAACTGCTGCAATCGCGCAACCTCCTCCGGATCCTTGGGAATGTCCGGCTGAAGACAATAAATATGTTATTAATTACAAATTACATATAAATAATAGAATAAAAGACTCACCGGCAGACTTCTAACATGTTTGGAAACTAATTAGACAATTCTGAATACGGAGGTGCATGATGCAATGTAACAGGTGATTGAAAAAGGAAAATATAGTATCACATACAATAAGGAAGGGTTGGAATGTCGCAAGTATGTGCGTGTGTACACAAGATACAACTTAGCAATTTTGTATTTGTGCTTACTTCTGGTATATGGCTGTATTACGTACTAGGGCTGAACAATTAATCGAATTCAAACCGACATCGCAGACAGTGCCCACTGCGAATGTGGGGACCCATCACAGACTGTGGAACACGTGCTGACCAGCTGCCCATTATACCGGCCACCACATGGTGATCGTGGGTTAATAGACCTAGACAATGATACACTGGACTGGCTCGCTGCAACGGAGCTGAAGGTCTAAGGACATACGACAGAAGAAGAAACCGACATCGCAATGTAATAGAATGCAATTTTCAAATCGCAAAGGCTGCGATTGTTGTTTTTTTAATGTTACACAATCTAACCAATCAGAGGGTCAGAAACACCTGGCCATATGGGGTTCACGTACACACATGCTACCCTACGCTCATGTGGAATGCGAGTGAGAGCAGTAGATGAAGAAAACAACTTGAATTGCATATTCTGCGTATAGGGCAGGCCGGTGCTGGCCACAAACATAAATATCAAGTGATGGACAGAAAATTCATTGGGGAGAGGAGAGGGAGTGATGGAGGTAAATAGAGAGAGAGAAAGAGAGGCTGTTTCTAACGTACTGCATACTACATACTACATAGTACTGCATACTACATACTACATAGTACTGCATACTACATAGTATGTACTCTCAAAAAAATGACTTGTAGGGTTTTCTTGATCAAATCTTTGTATGTATTTGCACTAGTACTAGTACTTTTTAAGTACATTTTACTGCTTTAATATCAAGTACAACTCACTTGCCATTATCAAGTCAAATGTACTTACAACTAAACGTAACATTTGTGAAGATATTAAGTAAAGGCTGCTGCATACTCCGCAAGAACAGAGAACTTTGTTCTCTCTCCCAGGGCTGCGAGAACAAGAACAAAGTTTGTTCTGGCCAGGTCATTTCATACTTCACGAGAACCTCAAGTGCAGAACTCCTGGGAAGTCCTCCCACTTCTGCGCCGGCGGAAGTGCATTAACCACGCCCACTTGACCCTTTTGACCAAATTGACCAATCACACAATAGTTCTCGGACACGACACGAGAAAACAATTCTGCCCGGCTGATGTGTTGAGAACAAGCTGCGAGAACCCAGCCCCAGAGTCTAATGAGTCTGACTCGGGCTCAGGTGAGGCTGCACACCTGTGGGCCAATCAGTAAGCAGGCCCACAGGCTTAAACCAGCCACCTTTAGGTTTCTGGTGTTCATGTTTAACTTTTTGTTCAGCTATTTGTTCTATCAGAACACACACGGATCCAAATCTGATCCCAGATCTTAAACAGAAAGGCACTAACTAACACGTGAGATGACTGAGCCATGCCGCTCCTCCGTGACTCCACCACCGTCTTCTTTCTGTTGTTAATTTTGGCGGACTATGCCTCAAACACGCTATACTTTTAGATTAAAATGTACTTAGTATTTCTAGGTTTATGTGCAGTGACTATAAAACATGTAACTACAGTAAATCTATAATAAAACTTACTCTTCCCACACAGTTAATTTATTACATGAATAAAATGTGTACATATTTGAATTTTTACTTGAGAAATTCTAGTTCTCACTGAATTTTAATATTACAATGTAGAAATTATGAGTTAATTAAATATATTTTACTCTACCACAAAGTTTTTTTGAGTGTACTGCATCCTGCATACTGAATGAAGGATTCAGTACGCAGTCTGTTCACACTGAAGTATGCAGCCACGTATCCCAGAATGCATTTCACCAGCCGGCAGCGATAGCAGGATTTTAAAGCAGGGTGAAAACTGTTGTTATGTTCGCTCTAGGGGCTGTTAATATGTTACGTTTTTATATTTTTTCAGGCGAGAAAGTAACCATGTAGATTCGGAATATGTAGTCAGTTTATTCAAATAACGCCTGTTTGGAAATTAGCTCCGACGTTTTCGGACATGAGGAGCCGCTGGGTGAGAGCAGCGGTCATCTCAGCTGCCAGCAGCCCGACTCCTGAGCTGATCGGCCGGTCAACGTCCGTCTCATCCCGGGGAGAACATGATCCATGAACTGATCTGAGCTCTTGGCTGATTTCCCGCTGGCTCTAATGTCTCCGCAGCATTTTGATATATGATATAATTCCTTTTGGAAGATAAA
>OMKN01079950.1:1115-15473 GCA_900302345.1 Melanonus zugmayeri
AAATCTGCTGAAAGGCTGGCAGGGTGAGCCACAGTAAGAGAGACACACTGACCAGAGCTGCACCAAAAGGCCACTGATATTCGTTTTACCCTGTCCCCTACCCCCATCACTCCCACCTCTCTCTCTGTCTCTCTCTCTCTCTCTCTCTCTCTCTCTCTCTCTCTCTGTCTCTCTCTCTTCTTCACCCCAAAGGCAAGGGAAAAAAATTGATTTTCTATTTCTGGGGGCCATGATATCGCTGATCATGGTTCAGAGTCCTGGAGTTACCATCGTGGGCTGATGTCAGGTTGTGAAATGCCAACCGCAGCCAGGGAGGGAAGGAGGCCGACTCCCCCCACCCCCCCCAAACCTGCCAGACCTCTGATGGCTGCTTCTGCTGATAGCATCACAGTAAATTCTATCACTGTCACTCCCTGTTTCTGTCCAGGAGCACTCAGAGTTGCCACTTTTGTTTGTGTGTGTGTGTGTGTGTGTGTGCTTGTGTTTTGGCGTTTGTAAATGTGATGTGTGTGTCTTTGGCTGAGACTGCAATTTGTTGCTCTGTGTATGTGTATTTACGTGTGTGTGTGTGTATGTGGGTGTATTTGCGTGCGTGTGTGCGCACGTGTGTGTATTTGCGTGTGTGCGCGCGTGTGTGTTTGCGTGCGTGAGTGTACATTTTGTATTTTCTAACAATCCCCGACTGACGTGACATCTCCCGGCCTTTGTGGGCACTTTACGTGTGTGTGTGTGTGTGTTGAAGCATCAATGTCAAGGTCTGACTTCCGGAAAATAACTTTGATGACCGGGGAAACGACGGAGCACAGTGAACACACACTACAGACTGTCTATGGATTTTACTGAGATGATTAATTGTTCTTGATGATACTGATACACGTTTGCACGCAGGAATGCATTTCATTAATTCCACAGCATACAGAGTGCTGAAGCCCTGATGAGAAAATCTATTGTTTTGAATACCTGCTGTATTTAACTCTATAATTACTTAATTTTTTATATACTATTAAAATAAATCCTACACCAATGCCTAGGCCTAATGGTATCTTCTACCAACGTATTCCCGTTAAATCAAAGGGTGGCTATAATGTAATATATCTCATTGGTCTCTATTTATATGTATATGTTAACATTTTGGATGAAACCCTCTTTCTATGAATGAAGCCAAATGGGTCTACCTTAAAGCATTGCTGAGGAATGATCTCTAATGATGAATGAAGCATATTTTCTTCATACGCTCCACATTGTCCCCTCAGTCCAGAAAAGATTCAATAAATAAACAGGAAAAAATCTAAGGAGGCTTTTTAGCCGGGGCGCACGCACATACACACACACACACACACACACGTGCACCCACACACACACACAAACATACAAATCCAACATTTACAGCTAAAGCATCGCAACCACTTAACAGCTCAACCAAGTCACACACACACACACACACACACACACACGTCTACACACACTTACACACACACTCTAAAGACATCACAAAAACAATCAGGTTTATTGCCTGAAAGCCAACAATTTCTAAAGCAATCACAGGCTCTGGCGTTGGTGTTTTTGGATCGTCAGACCAAAGGCATCAGTTCCTAAGGGCAGGTCGTGTTCATTACGACCCTCTCTTATGTTCCCCTTCAACTTTTGCCAAACCATTGGATTAACTTCATAGCCACACGTCTCACTGTGCTGTTTCCTTGTAAATACAAGAATATAGGGTGCGGTAGGTGAGGTGTGTGTGTGTGTGTGTTTAAAAGTAGTGCAACTGCTTCCTTTCCGATAAAGGTTGATTGTTTTTTTAACGACTTTTGTTGCTGTTTTAATTAGGTTGTTTTTTTTTACATTTCTTACATTTGCTGGTGTTTTGTTTCTTCTGTTATCTGCTCCCTCAAAGAAACAAACAATGAAAAAAGAGGACATTTTACACTCTAAGCACTGGAAATATAAGTTGCCATATTGCTAGGATCTGGATCAGTCGTAACGAGAATGCTAATTCTTGAGTGTTGCATATGCAAATAGCACTGCAATGCAATCATGTTATGTACATTTAGATGTGCCGGAAAAAAATATATAAAAAAGGAGCGTGTTACATCTTGTGCACTGTACCACCTTTGCGCGAAAACAGGCACCTGTTTGTGGATTTTCCCGACCTTCGGTACAATACAACACACAAAGAACACGGATAGACACGATGTCGCTTCCTTTTGGTTAAGACGGCCATTCCCTGCAGTGTGCGTTGCATTTCCAACGGCGGGCAGTTTCCCCTCATCATCAATACCATTAGGGCCATCAATGTTGACAGGATCAATAGCGGTGTTTTGGCCCCAGTGGCCCCGCCAGAGATAGCATGTCACCGCTGACAGACAAATATCAGCACTTGGCCCCTCTGACAGAGGGGGGGAAATAACCGTACTTTTCCCGCTAAGATCATTCAACATGGTATTGATTTGTCCTGTGCTAATCATACATCAGAGCTGAATAAATGGCTCAGAGGCACAAGGTCTATTGTTCACGATTGGAGGTGTAATAAAAAGATAGACACATTTCTTTTATTGCCAGTAACTTGGGGCTAGTCACATAATCGTCCCCTGATGTGGAAAAAAAAGGGGCTGGTTATATGGGTGCCCTGTAAAAGTGTCCCGGGTACTTTTTTTAGTGATGACTCCATTACCAGAGAGACACTGGTCGCAATAGGCTTGGTGTTTGTAAGCTTTATATATTTCTGTGTTCAAGCTCCCCACCCGTTGTATAAAACACGGACAATATAATAAGCTTGTGCATAAGATGGCATGGTAAGTCATCATGACACACAATTGCTTTGTCCTACTGCAATTTTTTGGCAGAAGCAAGGTCTTTACAGAATTAATAGAAGGCATATTACCTCCATTCCTGCACCCATATGTCAAAAATACCCACTCTATGCATACACTCAGCTATGGATATGGTTAGGATAGAAGAGGTTTACATGCACCCAACCTGGTTCTACACCATCACGCTCCTCCTCCACCACCTCACAGCTACACTTACATGTATTGAGTGTTGTTGGAACCTTGCTAAAAAAACTAAGGAAAAGCACAAATGAGTGCAAGCATTTCTTGGTCATGTTCTCTTCCAACAATTGAGTTCAAGCTTTTTTTTATTCCAGAAAGTCAATTCTCAGAGTCAACCAAATAGCTCTCCGGCTACCAGATTGATTTCAAGATAGGGCAGATCAACTTCAATTCCATTTTGTATGTAATTTTTTTGCAAACACAAACGCCTACAACCATAGAATGGGCAAATCAACAATGGATTTTCTTTTGAGTGAAATAAAAAAAATATATATACTGTATATATATATATATATATATATATACATACACCATAAGCTACCATTGGCTTTTAATACAGTAAACGCGCATAAATAGGCTGCATTCATTAATTATTTACACGTATACTCACACTATTTTATACAGACTACAAACCATTATTAGCTATAATACAATAATATATATATATATTAGCTTTACCAAACTGGATTTGGGGGCTCATTTCTGCTCTGCTTTAGGCACTGGCGGTTCTGAAGGTTTTGTGGCTTTGCCACAACATTTAAAATGTTATTTGCGTCTTGGACATTTTGTGATTTTCTTTGACTGAGTTGCGATTTTTCTGATTTTGACAATGACCTGACTTTACTTTCGATTTGTGGCTCCCCAGGGTTTTTTGGGGCAGTTTTTTTCCTTTTCAAACAGCAAATCAAAAATCTGGCAAAACCTTAACTACATGGCGGGTTTATGTCAACAAATCATACAACACAACCGCAAGTTTTATATAAAGGGTTTTATTTAATTATTTATTTACATTGGCAAAATCGTATTATATATAGATTTTGAGGTGCCAGATCACGCACTAGAGGTCCCTGAGCGCAGGAGGCTCAAAATCAGCACACTCTGACACAAATTAAGCACTGTGTATATACAGTATATGTGTGTGTGTGTGTGTGTGTGTGTCGAAACCTGATTGAGGCCACACCCTCTGGCCTAATTGCTTGTTTGTATTGAGTACCATGATTGGACAATACAGTTGGCCACTTAAGTTAAATAGATGCAGCTGGGATAGTTGGGGTAACCCTCTCCCAATCCTTCGTTGTTCCTGCCTAAGCCCCTCCCCTTCTGGTGGACCACCATGGGACCTTATTTCAGAAAAAATATGTGAGCTTTTGACCCCGTGTGAATTGTGCCATGAATTACACATATCATCATTGTTTGTCAATTTAAAAGATAATAATAAGTCAAGAAAGTAAGTTTGTCATAAAACTGTTGAAGTATAAAAGTATACGTGAAAATACGTCATTAGAATGACTACACACCCAAAAGTCATGTAAGTGTCTTGCTCGTGCTTTCGCTTCCCAGCTGATAAAAGGACCAGGAGTCACTGGATAAAACACTTCAGGTAAGATACATGTTGGTGTTGTGCGAGACGAGAGATGTAGTGCACTGAGCGGTTTCACACAAAACTAAATGTTACTGTTTTATGACAAACTGCAACTTTCTTGACTTTTTGACTTTTTCTTGACAAAATTATCTTTTAAAATGACAAACATCATATGTGTAATTCATGACACAATCAATTCAAACGGGATCAAAAATCATGTCTCTCACCGTTAAGTACATACAGTAAAGGTGTTCAAGTGATCTGTTTCCTGTTCCTCTCAAGGTTCCACCATGGTGCTGTTTTGTCTGAGTTCTGAGCATTTAGCCTTTACTGTCTAAGAGTGGGGGGAAGTGGTGGTTTTTGGAGCTTTCATAATCTTAGTACCGGCATATTTGTAGGGGACAGTAGTGGGGGCCCCTCCTTGCACTGCATGTGATGTGTGAGTTAATGATAAAAGTATTTGCTCATTAACTCTCCTTTACTATTTGTGTGTGTCCTTTTAGGAGTGGATGAGTGGGTGTCCCCTTCATTGTGGTCTCCCCTCATATTATTTAAACCCTGCTAAAGCCTACATTGTGTTTTTTTTGTTGCATATTTAAATAAAGTGTGTTTTATTATTAGTAAACCACCAGTTAATTGTTTAGGCATCTCTGTAGTTTATATCATTTTATTTGAACCTGCTTGTGTTTGGGTACCTTTCCACGGCACCTTATTTATTTCCTTGGGCTTGGACCCACGATGGCGTTGTCAAGCATATATTTATTCTATTTAAACATAATGCCACATTTTGTCACATAGGATTGAAGGCTGTTTTCACAAGGTTAGAAATATGTGGACAGAGAAAGGGGGGGATAATAATTAGAGGGAACACCAGCAGGTATCCTGTTTCCTCGGCTCACTCTGCCGTTATCTCCACGACTCCATCAAATACCCGGCTGATAACTGAGTGAAGAACTCAATCGACCTTCACCGAGCAAAGGAGACGAGGCGCTGGTGACTTCAGAAGCAAATGTGATGCTTTCTGTTTTCTCTGCCTGTCTGGTTGGCTCCTCATAGCTGTCCGTTTGCTTTGTCTTCCACTCTGTGCCTGTCTCTTTTGCGTTTTGAATGTGGTAATATAACTATTGACAGTCGCTGGTGTGGAACTCTACATGTATCATTACAGCCGTATAATATCAAGACATTTTATGAAGTTAATATGCACCATGACAAACAGACAGAGTCAGAGAGATGGGAGACGGGGAGGGATAGACATGAGAGGAGGAAAGAGACAGCTGTCAATATAGTGAAAATGTGCTAAATGTGGAAAATATCTAGTCTTAATCTGTCTCATGATTATCTCTTTAAAAAAAAAAGCGGCTTACTTGTTAATTATTTAATAGCTGCCACATCACATATTGAATGCATTCTGTATTGGTGGAATACAGATGGTTGGTCATGCTGTAGTAATTTATACCTCTAGTTAAAAACAAAAATGCATATAGTAACTGAGAAATCAATGTGTTTGCTATCTCATGTATGTGTGTCCACCATGCAGCCAGTGTGGACACAAGTCAGTACATGCTTCTGGGATGCACTAATATGAATTTGATTGGAAGGTTTTGTTGAAGACGGACGACAAATCTTCATTGATAATACATGGAAGAGATGGGCAGCGGATGTGACAGGGAGATGGATATCACCAATACCAGTGGGAATGTATATCATATGTTCATCAAATTCTTGATTCTATTATATAATGTGCATTTAAGACTGAAGATAAATGGCCTACATTTCAGGGTGTTTTTACTGACTACTAGTTTCAAATAAATATGTGATATTTTATTTGAACAAGGGAGATGTGTTGAGCATCAAATTCAGCCCTATAACCTTATGAGATTGCACATCTTTTGGAGGTGTGAAATTAAAAAGTATAACAGTCATCTGACCAAATTAGGTTATTAAAGAACCAAATCCCAGCACCACGTGTAGATTGGTTTGCATTAGATGACTCCCTGATTGAAGGGGTGTTTAGAGGCCAGTCGGTAGTGCTGCCACAGGATGAACATTTCAGGCAGGGTCAGGGGCTTTGGTTCTCCTTTCAATATATAAAAAAAATATATATAGACCTACATCCTACTATACTATAACGTTGACATTGTACGCAACCCAAATTAACAAATTATCATTTGAGTGGTTTAATTTTCTTCCGGTGGCTCATCTGTGTTCTTGTCTCAAGCTTCTCGCTCACAGTCAAACATTGTGTGCGTTTTCATTAGCTCTTAATTAGGCTCACCACACCTCTATATTGAGGTGCACACGTGAGGCTTGCTTTTTTTTTTGCGTCGGACTGCGAAAACGAGGTTGCAGTTAGCGTAGCTTAGCATGATGGCAATCTAGATTGAATCTTTTTTTTTTCCGTCACTATGGAACACTATTAAGAAGGACTCGCCGTTTGTTTGTTTCTGTGTGCTTTCGACTGAACACTCCGGACAAACGTCGCCACCAATGGGCGAGCTTCAACGTGGTAGCGCAGTGAGTACACACACACACACACACAGTTTTGTATTAACTAGGGTCGACGGACAAGCTAACTGACTTGACTCTACTTAACCCCCCCATATCACCAACTACCTCATTGTGGACACAGGGAATGTGTGCTCTGATAACTGTGGCAACAAAATGGAAAAACCTGTAGCCACCATGAATGACATTGGGGACAAGCTGTGGCTACTGTTCTGGAGAACGGCACAGTACCTTCTGCAGATACTGGTGTTACTGCCCTCAGAAATCCATGTGTGCCATGTGGCTCCAGGACTCCAATGTTACCGAAAGCACCGTCATCAGAATTGTGCATGAATTAAGCGCCAAAATCTCTCAGGTTGAAGCCTAGCAGAACAAAATGAGTGAAGTAAAGGACATCCCCAAAGTAAAGGATGTGTTCTGTTGATCCATCCATTGTTTACCCCACTGGACCTTTTTTGGAGGTCTTTCAGAGACTTAAGACTGACTAGACGATTGACTGGGCACGTTATGGTTTGGTTCTAATATCTTTGGCTTGGGGCTATGGCTTGTCTTTTTAGAATTAGGTTTGGCAACACTAAATGTCTTCACTGGAAAATTCAGCTGCTTTAGTATGACGAATTTCTACATTTTGATATTTATAAATTGTATCAAGAGTCCATGAGAACATTTGTACCTCCTGAAAAGGCAAGTAAGGTTTACCAATTTCTAAGGGGCTCAATTGAAGCACTTGGTGGTTAGACTAAATGTATTCACCATTTATTGATTCATGTTGAGTTAGGTTTCCCTGACTACCAGAACCATCTTACCAGACGTGGCTCATACCGGCCTTCATAATGGTGAGTTATGTACATCTTAAGTATGGAAATGCTATTTTGTGACTTGTTGAGTCTGGCTGGGTGTTTGATCATTGATGGAGGATCCTCTGGATTGATTGATGATGACGATTACTTAATTGAACGTCTCCCCCTCCTGGAAGGTAAAAGCCAACTTCCAGAGAGTTGTTTAAAGTTGAGTATACTACAGTTTGTAAATCAAATGTATCTGAAATCCAGGACTGATGTTGGGAGTTGAAGGTGGACAAAAGACCAGGAGTGGTACAGGCTAACGGCTGCAGAAGAATAACATACTGAAATGCTAATCTTTAAAAATGTCTTATCTTGATTACATTTGTAGAATTAATCCTTTGAACACTAGCACCAGCAACACTCGGTACACATCTAAAAAAGGCTATTCAAGGCAGAATAACGATGACTATAAGACGTACATGTATGTATGGATGGATGGCTATTGGGGTTGGGAGAGTAATGTATACATATCTAAGTGTGCTATTACCTGTTTGCATAAAAGCCAAATAAGTTGCATATCCATATGGACATCCATATGGTGCAAATTGTAACTTTCAGAAGTGGCGGGGGCATCTGGAGGTCTTGGCATTGATGGCTTGTGAAGATCAACCAGCCCCTCCTCCAGGAAAGGTAAACTCTTCTTCAGGCAGATTCATAGTTCAGCTTAGTAAATGTGATGGTCAATAAAGTCCAGGACAGCAGCCAGCCACTGGTGGTGTAGCCATTTGTGGAAATATTGGTTAGTAATTTGTAACCAGAGAATAGCTAATAGAAACAACTGGGTTTTTATCAGCTTTTTTGTATTGGCACTTACTAGTGAGTTCACTGGAGTAACTAGGTTTATTAGTAACTGGTTATTTGTTCCACCAGAATTGAAGGCATGACTGGTGCTGAAGATCACTGCACAGGTGAAGAAGGCCCCTTTCATCTATCCAGAAAAGGTACAGACATGAGCAGATCTGTATGAAATCGGTTGTTTCAAGTTGTAATGGGATGTGTAGTGGCTAGGTGGGTTGACTTTCCACTGTCAACATCATGATTGAGCAAGCTGCCCAACCTCTACCTGCTTCTTAAAGACGTATTCAAAATCATCATAAATACACTCTTTGTATAGAAGAGTGCTAAATGGAAAGTTATTTAAACCCCAGGACCGTAGCCAGGAGCTGTGATGGACCAAAGGCCCGGAGCAGTACAAGTGGCATCAACACTGCCCTTATGGCCGCTAAATGAAGTATTATACTGCTGCATATGTTTTTTGTATATGCAGATGTTTTTTGTATATGCAGATGTTTTTTGTATATGCAGATGATTTTTGTATCTTAGACAGTGGTTGCTTGCATCCTGTGTATTGTTTCAATATTTACCCTGTATTTCTTATTTCTGCCAGTTCTTGTCACAGTCAGCTGTGACTCATTTCCTCTCAGGGATCAATAGTTTCTTTATTATCTTTCAGGTGAAGATGGAAGAGTAGCTGAATGTGCAGCAGACGGGTGGCCATGTTGCAGAGAGGTTCGAGTGTATATATTTATTTCAATCTCAAAGGGAGACCAAATGTATCAGAAACGGTTATTGCATAATCCCTTCCGATCTTCCAAAAACGTCTGAAGACTGGTCTTTTCTAGGAACATCTCAACTGACTTGCGTATGTTGTTATCACACAGTATTTAGATGAAGTAACTCCTGCAACTGGCAGCCACCGATTAAAACAAATCTTGTTTTCATTGAATTCCTATAGCTACTGATTTGTATTATTTGTTACATTTGGTCATGCAATGCTTGAACACATTATCCTCCAGCACAAACGTTTACCAGGTGAAACTGACTTAAATGTTTCTATCAAGCCATTGAGAACATGAGGACAGAACGAAGTTGGTCTACGCCAGTCTACCGGACCAGTGACCTCATTTAAGTTGTCTAGTATTTTGTTTCTGTATACCATGTCTATTGTTCTTGGTTAGCTAGGAAGTGTCTTTTAAGGATAGGAACTAAAGGGACACAGCTGGCAACAACTCCAAGCCCTGATCTAAACCACCCTTTTTACCCTTCAACTTAACCACATGTAACCTAAGCATAACAATCTATAAACTAATACCTAAACTTAACCACCTCTAACCTAAACATCACCACCTCTAACCTAATACCTAAACTCAAAATGTATACCTAAACTAAACAACCCTAACCTAAACTTTATTACTTCAAACTTTATACCTACAATTAACCATCCTTAATCGTGTGCTAATATTGTTTCAAACTGTAGCTAAACCGAAACCAAATGTGTCCCTTGGTCTCTCCCCTCTTGTAAGTTTTCTTATTTTCCCCACTGGGATTCAAATAAAATCACCTGCTAAATGTAATGACATGAGGCAACAGATGTTGCAGTCGCTGCATTTTTGGTTATTTGAATGTCCATGAAATGTTAATGTTCATGTCACTCATATTAATAATGAAATCTTCTCCTTGCAGTCTGTGGTTCAATGCTGAGGTCTCTCCTGGGCTGGAGGGAGATCCCAGACTGGCCTGGTCATCCTGGAGCGAGGGGGGATGTACAAACACGCCTTTACCCCAGGTCCGTCCTCATAGGTTGGTTATAACGAGGGTTGGCAGCTGTAATGGTCTTATTGTTGATGACTATATTGTATGTATATTGTATTGTTATTTTTTTAATTACATATATTTATGTTTTGCCTATCATGGTAAATGTAGTACTGTAGTAAAATCAAATAAGGAATAGTTATATTGTATTGATGGCCCATTATTTATGATCAATCATGCCTGCTTATGGTATAAAGTCGAGACCCCCGCGTAGCAAATTCGCATCACAGACTAATTACCAACTGTCAAAATGTATATTGAGCAAGCAACCTTTGCCATTTCAAAATCTATTAATATATTTTTATAATCCTATTTTTTTTAAACAGGGACATTTCAGGGAACAGCTCCAGCCGGAGACAGGCCACCAGAAACGGGGACATCTGGTCACCATACTATATTGTATTGTTGCAGCTGACTAAAGAGAAATGAGAAATGAGACTTGTGGTTTGAAATATCTTAACTTGAATTTGTCAGTACCATTTTCAATGTATTGCCACATACACATGTTGCATAGGGCTTTAGAAGCAGCTTGTGCTGGAGGATTTGGAAGACATTTTGATAACCAAATGTAAATTATTTCAACACAAACATCTACGATGAGAAACTGACTTTACCTTTTGTATCAATCCACTACAGAACATGAGGACAGAAGGATGTTGAACTACGCCAGTCTACCAGACCAGTGACCTGAATTTCTATATCTAGTCTTTTATTTCTGTATACCATGTCTGAGCCCATTTATTGTACTTCTAACTAAAGGGACATGGCTGGCAACAAACGCAAGCCCTCAACTTAACCTAGTACCTAAACTTGACCATATTTAACCTAATACCTAAAATAATCATCTCTAACTTAATACCTAGACTTAACCATCTCTAACCTAATACCTCACCTAATCCCTGCACTAAACCATCTCTAAAATAATGCCTAAACTTGACCATCTGTAACTGAATGCCTAAACGTAACCATATCCAACGAATACCTAAACTTAACCATATACCTGAACTAAACGCACCTAACCCTAAACTTTACTATATCAAACTTTATACCTACATACCATACTTAATATTTTAGCAAAACTGAAGTGTTTCGAACAATAGCTAACCAAATGTGTCCCTTGGTCTCTAGGTCTTGTAAGGTTTCTACTCTTCTCCACTGGGTTTTTTTTGTTTGAATCCTCAAGTTTGAATCCTCAATGCTTCAGAGATATTTGATAACATTCAACACTTGTTGCTTAATGAATACAAATCTTATTTTTACTAATTGTAAAATCGAATTATTTTAATGTTAGTTGCTAGAACTCATTATACATGAACATGCATGTTTTATGTATGTAAGGCCCATCTTTTCCATGGATGTATTAAGGGCAGCTGGCAGGTTGGCACCCCCAGTTAATTAAAGGTGATGTAGGTAAGATTTAAGTTCTTAACTTAAATCTTACCTACAGAATAGGATCACCCACATCCTATTCTAAAAGTACACAAATCTAGTCTGCAAGTACAGGACTTTTGCAACACAATTACCTTAGTTTTTTTGGGGCTCAAACTCGGGACAATTAAATCATACCTACAGCAGCTTTAATGTATGGGGAAGTATGAAGCAAATCGAAGCAAATTAAAACATTTTAGACTTGAAATGACAGCTAGTTGAGGACTGGTTACCTATCGGTGTCATCGGGTTTTGTTCTGGGGAGAACCCCAGTTTCGTACCCAGGCTTCTAGGGTGCATCTAAACACGCCTGGCTGAATGCACCACAGCTGGAAAAAATCCTAGGGGAAACGCTGGTGGCCTACTCATTGTTTTCCTTCTTTTTTTCAGACCGATTCAGTACACCTTGCTGAGGCAAGTCAATACCGCCAGTGAACCATTGCTAAATAAATGTAACTCCGGCGTATGCCTTGGAGCACACGGCCCCTAATGGTTCACTCAACATGTAAATGACCTCCCATTTTGGATCTTTGATTACAGATCAATGGCTGTTTGCTTTATTTCGACATTTAGCGCCGGCGAACCGCAACGCCGTGAGGGCAAATGTTGAACAGAGAATTTACAGGTTCGCTATCGAGCACTTTGAAACAATAAAGCTGGTAGTGAGCTATTAAACAAACTAGGGGATAAAGTGGCTGCCATGGACTGAGATTAACACGATAGATACAACCTCAAAGGGTGTAATTACTCTTTACTGACAGACATTTATCCAATCTCCACCCCACCCCCACCCCCAGAGCTGAACCATGTTTACCTCAAATACCACTGCCACGCTTGACCCATTCATAGGGCCGGGATTTACCTGATTGCATTGGAAATTTGCTGGAGCTATTTATATATTTATTTTATGGATACTGAGGCAGCGGGAATGATGGAGAATATCAATGTAACAATCTAGCTGTATGTAGAACATCAAGGTGCCCAGGTTATTTATATATATATATATATATATATAGTGTGTGTATTTAAAGTATAGCTGTTAGGGCTGTCACTGTTTTAATTAAAAATAAAACAGTTCAATAGTTTAACATTTCAAATTTAACTCACAAAATGTATCCATTCTCTTTACTGCACACAAGAAAATGCCTGAAATCAGGTCCACCTTTTTCATATCAAAGAACTAGTGTAGATTATTTCTGTATGAAGAAACAAACATTGAAGTAAAATAAAAATCTAAATTAAATAATTTGAAATTCTCTTGAGTGAAATGTGTGTATATCGTATAGCCTACTCTATGCAAGCTATAACATCCTTTAAAAAAAATGAATGAAACTACTGTGACAGTGCTGCACATGCATGTACAGCTGGAACGTCTTCCATGGCTAAGAGAGCATATATCAACCGGCTATCACGAGCAGCAGCGACAATGGAGCCAAAACTGGGAGCCACTGCCAACTCCTGACTGTAGAAAAATGACAATCTCTATATTGTGCTGCCAATGTATTAAAGCATGGAACAGTATTGTAGGTCTTGATTAGCTGTGTGTGTGTGTGTCTCTGTGTGTGTCTCTGTGTGTGTGTGTGTGTGTGTGTGTGTGTGTGTATGTGTGTGTGTGTGTTTCATCGTACTCTTCGCAAGTGCCATGAAACATGTTTGTGCATGTATGCATTCTAGTAGTTTTTCATTCCTCTGTTTTTATATTTGTGTGTGTGTTTTTATATTTGTGTGTGTGTCTGCTTTTGCTTGCTGGCATGTCAGCTGATGTCCCCAGTAATCCAGCAGTGGGCCTGTTGTGGATTAGTAGCGAGCTCCAGGGAATGGGAATCCCATTCCCGTTTACAGCCCTCCCTGGCAGGAAAAAAGCCATAGATGCCTTCTCACAATTGTCTTCACACCAGTTGGAGCCTGCAGGGGTGTTTGTGTGTGTATTGTGTGTGTGTGTGTGCAAGAATGGAGATTGATGTGCCTGTGTTTGTTCCCCTATTTTTCTCATATGAATTTGAGTGGTGATAACAAATTTGACACTTTTCACATTAAATGCAACCTCCCTTTACTCTGTCACTTGGAACAAGACAAGAGTTGTATGCTGAATATAGTGACCAGGTTTAGTGGAATTTAGGCTAATGAGAAGGTTGTTGGGGAAGATCACCAATCTCTGTGACTCTATGTAGCTCTTCATCTATATGTTTACTGTAATGTATCTTCAACGACCAGTGCACAAACAAATAAGTGGAAAAGTATATCAAATCTAATATGATGCCTTCACCATTCATATTACAAAGCAACAAGCCAGTTCACCACACTTTTGTCATCTAACACACCACTATTTTTCCCTCGCTCTTTCTCACACACACACACACGTTTTCCAAAAGTCTTTGCAAACCAACATGAAATGTCATCACTATGGGATTTGTATGGGAGCTGCTCCAACACTGTCCAACACAAGACCTGACCTCTTGACCCCCACAGATACAACGTTACACTCCTCCCCCGGGCCACAATCCTAATGCCGTCCTCCCTTCCATTCAGAAAAAAAGGACAGTAACAGGGAGTGGGTGGGGGGGACGTCATTGTT
>OMKN01079953.1:1595-15507 GCA_900302345.1 Melanonus zugmayeri
TAGCATTTCTTCAAATGTTTTATGAAAGCTTGACCATGGGAAGATACAAGGCTATACCATATATCTACATATATACGTAGATATATATACACAGTATATCCACACTATGCCTGCTAAATGTTCAAAAACATTTCTCACTCTGTTTTGGCCTTTTGTCTGCACAAAGATGGTTTGAAGATGAACACACGTCATAATTGTGATGTGGTCCAGACATGGGTAGCCGGCTGAAGTGGTGACATGATAAAAGGCATGAACTGAAGATGCGTTTCAATTTGAAAAAGATGGTGAAAAGGCTATTATGGACTAAAAAGATTTGATGCAAAAAACCCACAGTGTAATTACATTTAGCCGGTGTGGTGTATGGCATAAGAGCTAGCCATGACCTAGCAGAAAAAACACCAACAATGATTGGAGGAGCAGTAGACCAACAGAGAACCGTGTAGGGAGGTAAGGGTGAGGATATGGACCGTAATGTGGGAATTCAGCTAAATGTATCTTGATTAAAGGACCATAAAGGGTTGCCAGCTCCTAGGATCATTGTTAGGGGGTTGGATGGGAACATACATCAACCTACAGCCAATCAGCTTCAAAGGTTCGTACTTAAGTTAGGAAGGAAGGGACAACAATGGTGAAGTAATACAAAGGTCATCCAGTTGACGTGATACATTTAGACGTCATATTCCAGATCATTCACTTATATACTCTAGTAAGAAACAGGACATTTCCTCCACAATTAATAAATACACACACACATGTACACAAACACACACGTAGTAGCTCTTCCCTCTGTGTCCTTGTACTCAGTTGAACCCTAAGCCTTCATAACCTATCATGTGCAATGTCTCTCTCTTTGCTCTTCTGTCTCTTTCTCTCTCTCTCTCTCTCGCCCTCTCTTTGTCTCTCCTTTTGAACAGTCCATGTTCTCCTTGTTCAGTATTTCCCCTGTTCTACCCTCTGCATGCCCTGACTTCCTGTGGCATGAAAACCCCCCAAAGAGCATGCATTCCTCTCGGAACAAAAGCCATAGATTGGACTAATGCGGGGGGAAAAAAAACCTTTTGACATGACACGGAGAACAAACGCTGGAGGGTGAAGATCAGAGAGCGAGTCGTCATGTTTTTGGTATTATGGTAAATGACCACTTCCTGTCAGATCAGAGGGGGGGGTGATTAGGTCATAATTGGCATGTGTGCCTTTGTCAATTCTTCTTCTAAAGTCGGTGTAGTTTTATTTTTAGTTGAAGGCAGAGTTCCAGTTGAAGTCATTGGTCTTGAATGTGGGGTAAATGAGTCAGCGCTTAGATGTTCGGGATTAGATGTCATTTGAAAGAAGCGGTTACAATAAATGCTTGCTCACTTTGAATACAAAGGGGAAGAAAATGCAGACCTGATATGGGAAGTTGGCAAGAATATTCTTCATCACATGACGCTCTCGTTCTCATTTAATTAGACGTCGCTCAAAGAAAGCACTTCCGATATGCGGAGATGAAAGAAGGTTTGAGGGGGGTTGCGCACACCGCACAATGCAAACAACACGGGATGCGATGAACATGTGAATCAATCATGGTGTGCTCAGTCACAGTGCCCTTCACGTGTGTGTGTGTGTGTTGTGTGTGTGTGCATACATGCGTGTGTGTGTTTTCAGTACTAGGAGGGACAGGGGGCTGTCACATTCCTAGATTCATAGAAAAGCAAACCTGAAGTTATTTAATAGCTCATTAAAATGCTACAGAGCTTTCATAAGGATGTCTGGTTGGGTTTTATTTAGTGGCTCATAAAAAAACATCCTTATAAGGTCAGACCTTTTTTATATTGGTAAATAAATTAAAAGAAAACATCTTGTTCTGTATTCGTGTATGTGTGTGTGCATGCATGTCACTGAAATATAAACGTGTTTTAATGATTATTTCTGCTGTTTGTTAGTCTCTGACGGTTTTCCAGAGATCCCTGACCACCATGCAGATCCAGATTCAAGGCCTACTGCAGTTCGCTGTTCCCCTCTTCCCCTCCGCCGAGGTACACACACACACACACACACACAAATATACATCAATGGCAACTTTAATTTGACTTGTGGTTTATTAAAATGCTTTTATTTTGGGGATTTTTACCATCTGTGAAATAGTTTTATTATCTCTTTTATCTCACTTTTTCACAATACTGTCATTGTATTATACCTACACTCCCCCCCCTCCAAACAAAAACCGTGTAACTACTAAACTCAATGACCGAAGCTGAAAAGTCATAGTCTCACTGCCTCTTCAACCTATGACCCTGGATACCGTGACGTAACAAGGCATGTTGTTTTTTCCCTCATACAGGGAGACCTGCAGGGCATCCAGGGTCTGCTGAACTCCTCAGAGGCCAGCCTGCACCAGCTGACCGCCCTGCTCGACTGCAGGGGTCTCAACAAGGTCAGCTCACTACCCCCCACTCACTCAGGTTGTCACAGGAAAGAGATCCAAAGACACGGCTGTGTGTATATGTGTGTGTGTGTGTATGTATGTGTGTGTTGTGTGTTTTTAATAGACCTCTTGCCTTCCCCCCCACCAGGACTACCTGGATGCGCTGGTGGGCGTGTGCTACGATGGAGTGGAGGGTCTCCTCTACCTGTCCCTCTTCTCCATGCTGGCCGCCTGCTCCTTCTGCATCATGCTGTGTGCCATCCCACGGGCATGGAGACAGATTGTGTCCAGGTCTGTCTGCGTCCGCTCCCGCCTCTCTGTCTGCCATGAATATATTATCAACCAACACACAAACGCACACAAAAAACACTGTGTTATGTGTACACTAATCTCAGATCCAGCAGTCCTACTATGTTATAGCAGAACTTCTGGGGGGAGACGGCACAGAGCCTGGGCTGGAAACCAAAGGGGTGGAGTCGCACCTTGCTTCCTGTTTCGCTACAGAGATATTCTACCATTACTAATTTGCACGAGTGGATGAACCTTTCAGAAGGGGATTTTAAGTGTATTTCTAGAGTGGCCAGTCACGGTGTTGATTTTAATCCTTTGCAGACACTTTTTTTAGTTTACTACTGCTGGCCAAGTTTGCGTTTGCCAATTACGCGCTTACAGTTCCCTGCCTCCAGCAACATGGGTCGAAACAAATATGAAGCCAAAGAAAGTGTGAAAGTGAAACGCCCCGTTCACCCAGATTTGAGCTCGTCTGCCATCAGACTTTAGATTATTAATGCAACGTCTGATTTGGGAGACTGTGTGTACACACCCCAAGCCTCTCTATGCTCTATTTTGTCTCTATTGTAGAGTTGAGGCAACATGGTAGTGTGAGTGAGTTGCTGTTAGTTTAGATGGAACAAGCAGCAAAGCTCTCCATTCAATGTCCATTATTAATGTTCCCAGGGTCATAGATCAGAACGGTTGGAGCTGGGGGGCTAAATGCCTCAAGTTGGAAGGCTGGAAACCAATGGTCAATTATTACCACTCACACACATGCACGCATGCACACACACACACTCACAAACAGAGAGAAACACATGCAGACACACAGAAACACTTACAAACGATGCCTTAAAACTGCACCGTAAGACAAAAAAAACATGACTCGACACAAACTAAGTCAAGTTAAAACAACATGACCTTAATTTATGATGACGTTTGTTTTGTTTTTTGTCCGCCCCCCCTACTGCATCATCACCGCAGGGAGCGTGACTACGACGACATGGACGACGAGGACCCGTTCAACCCGCGCACGCGCCGGGCCGCCCACCATGGCCACAACCCAGCACACCCCAACATGCACAGCTTCTGCAGCTACAGCAGCAGCATGGGCAGCCAGAGCAGCCTGCACCCCCCCGCGCCCCCTACCGCTGTCTCCAACGCCCCCGTTGCCGACTACATGTGAGTGGGGGTGGCTGATCGTAAGGGGGGAAGGGAGTAACATGGACAAATCAACTCATAACATGAATATAATATGAAATAAGAAATCTAATTCATTCACTGACATAAAAGTAGACTTATCCTACTCTAGGATGTCTATTGTCTATTGAAGCTTCAATTTGAATTTCTCCCTCAAAATTGCCTCCAAAACACACGTGCATACATGCTGGTTCTGGCCTCAACAATGCATGTTTGTGTTTGAGGGTTTGACTCATTGCCACTTCTGACCACCTCTCCTCTCCCCTCCTCCTTCTGCCCCTTGTAGGAACCAGGTGGCTCTGTTTGGGGGGAACCCACGCTACGAGAACGTGCCTCTGATTGGTCGAGGCTCGCCACCCCCCTCGGTGCGTTGGGTCCCGGAGGCAAAGTCCTTCTTATGATGTCACTTCTTCCTGTCCTTCTGAGCATAACAAAAATAATTTAAAAAATAGACCTATATTTTACAATACACTCACACTTCATGAATTAAACAGTTTATCTCTTTTTGTTTTCTTAAATGCACTTTTCTGAAATGACACACGCGGTCAAGATTTTTTGTTACAGTATTTGAATGGCTCTGATTCACATTATCTGATACTAAATGGCCTTCATACATTTCCAAGGGCAATTCTGTTCTTCGTTTTGTTCGTAGCGTAGGTTGCAGTCATACACAGGTTCTATCGTCTCTCTCCCCAAAGAGGCAATAGTATGCATCTGCAGAGCTGGAGAGCCCCCCCACCCACCGATTATGCCATTATATGGCAGATGGGTATATTCCACCCAAATACTTTCTGATCAAGTACTTCGTTTTAAAGGTTTATTACACTCAAATACTACTTTCTGTCGGTTATACACACCTCTCCGGCTCTGCAGATACATGCTACTCCAAAGAGCAGCTAGACTCGTGGAGCCAGAAGAGACGGATCATTAAAGAGACAGACGCCTCTTCAATAATTCAGCACCAAACATCACCGCGTGTCTCTCCCCGAAGGAATGGATACAGTAATAATAATAACAACAAAAATAATAGGCACCCAATTTCTTTTATTATTACTGATTAAATATTTATTGGATTATACCTGTACGTCTGTTGCGACCTACGAGGCAAAAGACTCGCTGCAATTTTGCGAGATTGTGAGTTTCGTTAGACAATGCATTCTGTGTTTTGTACGTCAGCATTCTGAATAGATTATTCTAAGTAATACTTGAGGCGTGTCTACCTGCTGTGTTTTATGTAACGGATGAGCTGTGAATATCCGAGACATGTTTATATTCCACATTGTAATGTATTGTTATTTGAAGTTACTAGGTCACATTCATATGTGACCTTTCAGAATCACGAGGAACTGAGTAAGGATAAAAAGTCCGGTCTGTCAACCGTTCCTATTGTTGAAGTGAAACAAGTCACCGCGTGCCAAAACTATGCAAATAACGAACTCATCCTTTTCCTCCTCTATTACAACTTAACCATGGCATAACATTTTTTTTAAGCTAACAGCTTCTTTTATGTATGTTTTCTTTGTGCGTATGTCATTTCTTTGTTTGTTTGTATCTTTCTTTTCAATATGTTGCTCTCTTTTTTATATCAACTTTTGGAGGCATACTCTCAGCAATATAAAAACCGAGTAAGTCCTCTTTACCCGCCTTTCACTTTCTTCTTCAAGGAGAAAACCCCCTTACTCTTCCTCTGATGCATCCTTTGTTTTACATTGATCTCTGTCTGGATTCTCTCCCATCCATCTTCCTCTTTCGGCATGGTTTTGTTACACCAACGTCACAGTTTACCCCCCCTCCTCATTCCACAAGGTCTACGTGAACGGGGAGGCGGCGCCCCCTAGTGGTAAAGTGGTGGTAGTGGCGTTCCAAGAGTCCCACATGCTCATGCGGGACTCTGTCGCTCCCCTAGTGGTGAAAACGTGGTAGTGGCGTTCCCAGATTCCCACATACAGACGTTGTTTACCTGTGCATGAACCAAGTCACACCTCCTGTCATTGTAATTCTATAGTGTGTACCGCCGCCAGGTGTGCGGTGCTATAGAATCCTAACTCCCCCTGTGTTCTCTGCTGCAATGTCCCCGCCAACAATATAACAAGACACCAACAGATATGTGTTTCCCCTCACTGTGAATGACAAGAGCCCTTGACGTGAAGAGTTTCATTCGGTCTTATCTATTTACCTGACTCTAACTTTTTTCTATATATCGAATTAAGGTCTTTTTTTAAGCTAATAACCAGGCTTAGCCTATACCTGTGAAATGTGAAGATTCAACTGGTACTTCAAAGCGTCTTCTGTGATTATATGACAAGAAAACAACGTCTGGTGTTGATATTAACCTGTCTGTGTCTCCTGACTCCTTCTCTTCCGCAGTACTCCCCCAGCATGAGGGCCACCTATCTGTCCATGACCGAGGAACAGAGTAGACACTTTGGGAACGACTTCCAGGCGTAGACCTTGCCTGCTTCTCCTCCTCCTCCACCACCTCCACAGCTCCTCCTCCCTACCTGCCTGCTTCGTATCTCTCCCCACCACCCCACCACAGAGACTCCTCAGCATGTGGCTTAAGCATACAACATTGTGTCCACTCATGTCAATCCAGCGACGTGAATGGAGGAATAGCCATCTCATGTTTTGCTGTTGTTCGTCGTATTTGTAGTTGGATGGGAACTTTTTTTGACGTCCATGAAAAAGCACCGCCTCCTCAACTCAACAAAAAATATTTAGCGTTGTCCTGTGTACTTCGGACTGGCAACTCGCTTTTCTGCCCCAAACTCTCTGACCACAACATAAAACCAACAAGCAATGCTGATATGCTACAGACTGATTGACGTTGAGTTGCTTTGCTACCTGGACCCAAGTTATGAAATGTGTGTGAACAAGGTGTGGGATGAAGTGAAAAAAAAAAACGGGAGTCTTCTGTTTTCTCTTTACACAAAATAACAAAATAACCTGGATGATGGAAATGGATGGATGACAGATAAGGACGAAAAGATTTCTCGGAATACTACTGATACTAATGGTGTCCATGACATGAGATTAGGGGAAGAGCATGTTCTTGTGCCTACATTTTTGTTGTTAATGTATTATTATTACGGTGCCCTTTTGACCCAGAAGCCGATTTAGTTATGTTATAGTATGTTAAGTTAACATATGTTCGATTCTCTGCCATACCATTTGCCAAACAAGATTTGTTTTCTTTGTCACACAGAACACTTGGTTAGATTTTTTTTAGGGCTGAAGAAATATAAAAAAACATATATATAAAAACTACAGAAATGTGAGGTTTAACAGACATACATGGTTGGCAGGAACACATGCGTATTTTCTGTGCATTGTGCTCACAGATTTGTGGCACAAAAACAAACACTGTAAGCATGTTGACGATATATCATATGGTGTATCTATCCTGTTAGTTGTTATATTTACAAATGTGTTCACACACACACACACACACACACACACAAATGTGTATTTCCTTTTGCTAACTCTACACACTCTGTAAATAACGTGGACATACAATATGGACTGTCGTCTTTTGGTGTATGAACAGAATTTTATTTTAATTATCTGTGTTTGTGTCACCCTTAGTAATAATATAGCATTTTGTTCAATTATTTGGCCTAGCTTTGTCGCACAATCCATTTTTGAGAACCCCCTGTATGATGTAATCAATACTACAATGCTGTGCATACAGTAAAACTAATACTATATAATACCAAATGTTTTAAATGACTTTGGAGGTTGCGTTGCTCTGACTATGATATGGGTTGAACAAGATTTAGATACCTAACCCAACTAATTGTATTGTCTTCAATCTCAAACAACACAAAATTCAGCAATAGAATCACCTTCTGTTGGCCTTTGTTGCTTTCAAATGGATATTTAACAGCTTACATGTGAATTTTATAATTTTATTTTTTGATACAATTAATTAGTTGTTATTTTCTCCCTATTGCATGTTACACTGTAGCCTACAGCCATGGTGCTTAATTGTATGTGTGACGTCCATACATATAATTGTGAACTGAATAAAAACAACTTTTTAGTAGATTTTTTTTTCTAGAGATTCCATATTCATCATCATAATAGTCCTACTAGTAGAATACTTATATTGTTTTACTTACTTTACTTGCATTTATACATCCATGGTCTGCACTAGCCTCGCGGGACCATCCTGATCTCGCGAGTTCACGTTCTGTTTCTCCGCGCAGCGAAACGCAAACGTGAATATCTGGATGGTCTCGCGAGGCTAGGTCTGCACTACGTTTTCTTCTTTTTCTCTTTTTTATTAGAGAGATATTTATAGCTAACCCTCTCCGTTAAATAAAAATAAAGATCCGTCAAAGTGTGGGGACAGACACGAACAAGTCAACCGCGCCGCAGCTCTGCGCCGGCGTCTTCCGTTAGACGAGGACACGGGGGCGTGGTCTCAACGTGTTGCTAGGATACGGTAAACAACGCCACCAGCAGCCTCTCGGCTACCAAAACATTGCTGGATTACAGCATTCATTTTCTGTGATTGTGCTCCAAGATTGCGATCGAATGACAACATGGAGATAGTTCACGTCTACACCAAGAAGCGCAGCGACTTTGGACGGCCGTGCTGCTTCTCCGATCGCCCCGCCGAGCTGCGCGTTGATATATGCCCCGATCGCTCTCTCGCGGCCAACTTCCTGGAGCGAGACCCCTGCGATGTCCCGCTGCAGTGCTCCCGGGACATGTCCGAGCATGAGGTGGGATGGCTGTCCTATAGCGGGACTTCATGTGAAAACGGTTTAACAATTGGCAAAAACTGATCCTCACATCAATCAATCAATCAATTTACTTTATTTCAGACACATCCGTATCAGTAAAAAAAAACAAAAAACATAGATAGGGCACCATGGGACCATGGTAAAAATAAAGATACAATGGCCTACACCTCTATCATTTTGTTTTAATGAATTAAAATATGGTAAAAAAAATGACCAGAAAACAATGGCTGCATGAGCCAAAATGCATATCAATTAAAATGAATACAAAATAAATACATCCTATTCCTAGCAACATGTTGTTATAAGCATTACTGAAGTAGTACTGCTTCCAGACAATATTCACACACACACAATGCACCAATTCATAATGTAAAAAAAAATATTCATGTTTGAGATTGACAGACCATACATGTACATGCACAATGAGATAATACGCTATAGAAAATATGGCAGTAGAATTACATTTCAAAACGGGCACTTCCTCCACACAGTGGTATAGTCACTGCAAGGTGTATTTATTCTGCTTTATTCTACTGTGACCTTTCCTCCAGGTGAACACCGAACGCTATGAGTCAGTGTCCTGTGGGATGAACCATGTGGAAGGGGGCTGGCCCAAAGACATCAACCCCCAGGAGATGGAGCAGACCATTCGCTTCAGGAAGAAAGTGGAAAAAGACGAGCACTACAGCAACACCATCCTGCAGCTTGGTTGTGTACGTGTCTGGAACTTACTTCCAATCTCCGGTTGTTTGAGTCCTTATTCTTTTCAATTTGCTTGATGATCCATGGGTTACCCTCAAGTTTCCACTATTAATTATTCTTAATGAATAATGGGATCATTCATTAATTGATTTATTCATTAATTATGGTTAATCTCAAGTGAAATATGTTCCTTTTTAACATTGTTATAATTAACCATAGATTAACATTAGCCTGCGGTCAAATATATGTGTTTCAAGATGGCAGCCATAGTTTTTGCATACTTTTTGTACCAAAAAGAGACAAAATCTAATTAGTGAGTTCAGCCTTAAGGCCTTCAATTGTGTTTGTGTGATGGACAAAAACATCCGTGTGTGAGTAAATGTGTTTAGTGTGTGTTAGAAGCATGTTTGTGTGTTGGCACTTGGCAAAATGTATGAAAATACAAAGTGATTCATGCTGTTGATTCTGTCTCTTTTTTCTCCTCTGACTACAGATCATGGAGCACTGCATCAAACAGAACAATGCCATAGACATCTATGACGAGTACTTTGAGGACGAGGAGTTGGTGGAGGACACCCAAGAGTGTCCTTCAGCCAAGACCATCAACATCTTTAGGTGCCACCAACACCCAACACCCTACACCCACCACCAATGCTCGCTACACCCGCAATCTCTCTCGGACATTGGTTTCAAGATCAAGAATCATATATATGATGGCAGAGTTTGATGCTTTAGTAATATATTATGAAATTACGAGTCTTATTTTCTTCAAAAGGTCAAAACTATCTAAATAGAATAAGAGAAAAAAGAGAGAAAATTACATTTCATTTAAAAACATTTATGTTTGTTTATGGCCATTAATAATATCTAGTGTTATCATACACATTACAGAACAAACATTTCATCACAACACCAGAATACTGTAATATATAAATCATATCTATAAAATGTCTTTAACCTTCTGTCTTGTTGGCGTTTAGAGACCCTAACAAAGTGAAGCGCACTGCCACCAGCATGTCCTGGCATCCAGACAGCAGCCGTGGCCTACTAGCCGTGGCCTACTCCTGCCTGGAGTTCCAGAAGACAACCAAAGACATGAGCTTTGACTCCTACATCTGGAACATCGGTAGGTGCTCGCAAGACTTGTTTCAACAGGTCATGGTCGTACTGGTAGTACTGGAGGGTGATACTTGCCTGCTGCTTACAGTGGTAGGGTAAGGACAGTGCCTTCTATTAAACATCGTCATCATCATGGATTTCAATTCCAACACTCCCAGCCAAAAGGTACTGGGTTCGATTCCCCTTCAACCAACCTGAAGGTATCCTTAATCACTTGAAGTCGCTTTGGATAAAGCTTCTGCAAAATGACAACTAGTATCTATCTATCTTTAAAGTTTACATATCTAAGACTTAAGAGTGGTCTTTCAAATTGATCAATTGTGAGGACAGAATTTCAGAAGCGTTATCAATGGATGTCAATGGAGCCTTTTAAAATCTGTTTTATTTTTCCTTTTTTTTTAGAGAACCCAAACAAGCCAGAGATGACAATCAAACCCGTGTCCCCACTAGTGTGTATGGAGTACAACCCCAAAGACTCCCATATTCTGGCGGGGGGTAGCTACAATGGACAGATCGGTGAGCCCCACACATATATATGTATACGGTATCATGTATTGTATTGGAACTACAAGCTGTCTCTGATTCAGTTACAGAAGAATATTATGATGCGAAATGGTCGCTGCTATTTCTCTTGTATGGCAATCCATTGATAATTGTGTATTTTTCTCTGACAAAAGGCATCTTTTGTCGGCTGTGAAAGCATGACCTTCAGTATTTGACCAAACAAAGGAACCAATCTTCTGAGTACTGTCATATTTTCAAGCTTATTGTTATAAGTAAGACAAAACTGTTGTTGTTGTTGTTGTAGCGTGAATAACTTCAAGGTGACCGGTCCATCACAATAAGCATTCTCCTCCTCAAAATGTGTGTGTGTACGTGCATCTGTCTGTGTGTGTGTGTGTGTGTGTGCATGTACGTACGTGTGTGCTGGACTCTTTTGCAGCCTACTGGGACACCCGCAAGGGCAGCCAACCGGTGGAAATGTCCAAAATAGAGCACAGCCACAGGGACCCTGTCTACAAAATCATCTGGCTGCTGTCAAAGACGGGAAGCGATACGTTCTCCGCATCGACCGACGGGCAGGTTAGCTAAGCCAAAGCCGCCGCCACTACAAAAGGTCTCGCTGTTACCTTATCCCTTCCTCAAGCGGAGGGAGCGGGACACAATAGGGACCCAGTGTGGCACAAAAAAGGGCCCTTAAGTCCTTTATTTGGGCGGCGAAGTCCGATACGTTAGGAAAGGTCAGGCTGCACTTTCACCGACCTCTGCCGGCCACTGGACCGCATTATGTAACACTGCTGAGGGGAAAGTCAAGAGTTTACAGTGGAAAGATGCACTGCTAGAAAGTAGCCCAAATAATAAAAAACACAGCTCATATCTGATGCCAAATCCTTGCCAGGCAACCAGTCATATTGAAACCACCGTCAGATTATAATAATACATACATGAAAGTAATAATACAACAATTATTAATTTTTCTCCAGGGCATCTGGCCAGAGCTCACGGCACAGAAGTTTCAACACGATAGCCATCACAAGTAGACCAGTCACAGCTATAGATAGCACAGTAGAGCATGCATTTTGACCTTTTTTCTTTCCTTCTTCTTTCTGCAAAAAAAAAAAAGCGAATTAATCATTACACCTAGCAGGCTGAACGTTGGCTGTAAATGTAGGTTTCAGGTAACTGAACGCCTGGGTGTCCTCTCTCTATTGTGTCCTCAAGGTGCTCTGGTGGGACATCCGTAAGATGAGTGAGCCCACAGATAAGCTGGTGCTGGACCCCAGCAAGGAGGGCAACCTCGATAACGCCCTGGGAGCCATCTCTCTCGAGTTTGAGTCGACCATGGTGAGCACCTTCTGACTACTTATGCCACATTTTCAGTTGGCCAAATTTTTGAAGTTTTCCACATTTTCTAAGTTTGCCAAATTGTATTAATCCCATCTGGGATTAATAAAGTACATCTTAATTGTTACAAATATTTGTTCATATTCTTTAGCCTACTAAGTTCATGGTAGGAACAGAACAGGGGCTGGTGGTCTCTTGCAACCGCAAGGCCAAGACCCCAGCAGAGAAGATCGTCACCACGTATGCCGGTCACCAAGGGCCCATCTACGCCCTGCAGAGAAACCCCTTCTTCCCCAAGAACTTCCTCACCGTGGGGGATTGGACGGCACGCATCTGGTCCGAGGACATCAAGGAGTCGTCCATCATGTCCACAAAGTAAGCGGCCATTTTAAAGAGACTATTACTGGCCAAATGAACTAAACTATTTGAGAGCACATTTGACACAATGCAGCTGTACACACACACGCACACACACACACACACACACACATGAGGATGGCATGGGGGGGGGATCCGGTGGTGGTCCCTGATAGTCTGGGCTGTTCTTTGCAGATACCAGATGTCCTACCTGACCGACGCCTGCTGGAGCCCCGTCAGACCCTCCGTGTTCGCCACCGTCAAGATGGACGGCACGCTGGACGTGTGGGACGTCCTCTTCAAACAGAATGACCCCACGCTCAGCCTCAAAGTGAGCAAAATCGCATTCTCATCTCCACTATTACCGTTACGAATCCTATTAACATATCATTTCAAATGTCTGCCGCTGATTTGGGTTGCCAGGTGTGCGACGAGGCCCTCTACAGCCTCCGCATGCAGGAGAACGGGCGCTTCCTGTCGTGCGGCTCCCAGCTGGGCAGCACCACGCTGCTGGAGATCTCCCCCGGTCTGTGTACCCTGCAGAGGAACGAGAAGAGCCTGGTCGCCGCCGTAAGAGTCCTCTCTGACCACCGCCTCTGTCATTGGCTGTGTTGTGTGTCCATCATGAACACACACGTGTCACTCACGACACTAATCACGGGTCTCCTCTTTTTACGTACCAGGGCGCGGGGAGTCGATTAAACTAGCGAAGATACATCTACTCGCCTGGTACATAAAAGCAGCAGACCCGTAATTAGTGCTATGAGTACTCGCCTGTGTTTGTCCTACGATGACGTCTCTGTGAAAGCGGTCTATTGGACTCTTATATAATCTAATCAGGGATGGGAAAAGTACACGCATTCTTTACTTAAGTAGAAGTACAAGTACCTGTGTAAAAAACGACTTTGGTAAAAAGTAGAGGTACTGATTCAACTATTTACTCAAGTAAAAGTAATAAAGTACAGGCTCTGAAATGTGAAAAAGTAAAAAGTATTGTTTTAATGAATTAAAACCTCACTCGGATTCCACGCACGATCGGATTGTTGACGGGGAGGACACAGCGCTCGGATTTACTTTTTACTTTTTTGTTTTGAAAATGTAACAAGTAGAAAGTACCAGTATTTGTGTTCAAATGTACTTCGTAAAAGTACAAAGTAGTCAGAAAAATAAGTACTCCAAAAAGTACAAAAGTACTGAAAAATCTACTTAAGTACTGTAACAAAGTACTTGTACTTCGTTACTTCCCATCCCTGAATCTAAT
>OMKN01079956.1:3722-17935 GCA_900302345.1 Melanonus zugmayeri
GTCACGGCAAATCATCCGGGACTTACGACATAATCAAACGTTTCAAACTGTTTGAAATTATCCTGGGCTCCCCTGATTAGGTCCAACCCGGTGTTATAATACATCCATGGTCCAGACTGGTATTATAATACATCCATGGTCCAGACTGGTTCCAGACAGAAACAATCCTGTCGTTGACCACCTCACATGACCGTTCCCGCTTTCCCAACCAAGATATACAGTACTATGTTCAGCATACAAAAATGTCAGTAATAATCAGTAATAAGGCATTGTTTAAACCAATATGGAAAATACTTACTCTTATTGTATCTGGTACCACCCTTCAAGGCAGTCCAATGCCAAGATTATGTAGTACATAAGAAAGGTTGTAATGCTGTGTGTGACACTGCAATAATAGCCTATTACACATTATTGTATATATTTAGAAACCTTTCAATATATTTAGAGGCTCCTTACAACTTATGAAAAGCTAGAACAAGCTAGAATGATTTCAATTATATTTAAATACAGTTTATTCTACCAGTAAGGCTGTCACAAATGTACATTATAGACCACGTTACTTGACTGATTTTAAAGTCTGTGAAAAATGGCATAAATTCTTGTTTTTGACAACTTAAGTGTTGTTTTTCATGTTTGAAATTAATACATGTCCAAATACACGTGTGTGCGTGTATGTGTGTGTGTGTGTGTGTGTGTGTGTGTGTATGCGTGTGTGTCAGTGTGTGGGCTGCACCTGCGCGGTGCATGTGCATGCTATACTCAGTCTGAGTGATGACCTCAGACAGAAATCCCCTTGACAGGGATTAGAGCTGCAGCCTACCGGTGGCCCGGGGCACTAAGGACCGGAGAAGACTGGAGCTTAGTGCTCCCAACCAGCCAATCTGCCAGTGTGTGCCTGCACTGACTCCCACACACTCCCACACTCCCATAACCACCTGCCTGTTGTTGTTGTTGTTGTGGTGGTGGTTTTTTGTCGTTCTCCATTCTCTTTCTCTACACGAGCAGCTGCATTGGTTTGAAGCTATTTAAACCCAAATGCTATGAAGAGAACAAGAGCCAGGAAGCTTTTAACTCCTGTGCTCAGTTTTCCCCATGTCTTTTCTAACACAGTCCATTTTTTCCCCCATCTGTGAATAGGTTTCTGCGGTTTTTGTGTTTAGTCACGAGCTATCTGTCTTTACCACTGCCCAAAGGTTTAACCTCTAGGATAGCATTTAACACCATTAGCACTTTGATGCAGTATCACATTTCCTGCATCAAAGTTTGCTAATTGTTCGTTAGTGTTAGTGTGAATAAAATGCAACAGAATAATTGAGTTGGTCTTGAAAATCCAAATACCTCTCTTTAAAACTAAACAAACAGCAATGGTTTATCTCACTATATATTTAAATTAACCATTCACTGAAAAAGTGAAGGTCATTGTATGTACCTATAGATCATATGTAATATAAAGGTATCCTCATATCCACATCGCCCCACCTCTCCTATGATAACAGGCAGAGGATTGACATTTGAAATGAAAGTAAAGTAAAAGACCTGTATTTTGAGTCAATTCCCACAGCCTCTTGGCGTTGGTGGAGCAAAAAATAGGTACTTCCCACCACAGCTGATTTCAGATCATGTGACTGCTTAGATTCTGACATGCCGAGTCAAGCCTGTGCTTACCTGTTATATGCTTGTACGCCAATGGTGTGTGTGTACGTGTGCGTGCGTGTGTGTGTGTGTGGTGTGCAACTACCAAAAATAAACCCAATCCTCTTCATATGCATCTATATATCATTCTGTGTATATTCACCAATTCACCGACATCCTTGCCATTCATGCCTTTTCTGTGTCGGGTTGTGATGGGGTTGTGATGGGGCTCTGAGGCTGAGGTGTGTGTGGTGGAGATGTGGGTGCTGTGGGTGGTGAGACCCACCTCGTCCATTCTACTGCTCCGCCGCCGGTGGGACACGGAGTGGATATGCCAGGGCACCGGCTGGTTCACCATGTAGGGCAATGGCTCTGGCTTTCGGCCCAACTGCACACTTATCTGGAACGGAGAGATCAAGAGTGTGCATGTGCATGTGTGCGTGTGTGTGTATATGTGTGTGTGTGTATGTGTGTGCATGTGTGCCATAGATCATTTAGAAGGGTTGAAGTCCAGTTTATGTTGATCTTTGAATTAATATAAGACACTTTTACATTAGTATGTAATGTAATGCTGAGTGTACTATTAAGAAAATAAAATTCGCACATGTGTGTAACATTGAATGCATTACCAATGAACAGTTGAAGAACAACAATATGCATGCCATGATCACTTCCCATTTGCCTTATTACATTTCATGTTGGGGACAGGCTGCTGAAACAGTCATAAGACCTCTTGAGTCCTTATACAAACAAACAAACAAACTCTAAAAACTCTAGACAAAAAGCCATTGCATTTTCATCAGTGTAGGTTACTGATGAAATACAATGTACTGAGCTTTGAGAGTTTTACACTATTTTCAAACTTGTGTCTGGTTTACAAAATGTTAAATGGTTTGGCCCCTCCTCCACTACGTGACTGTGTACTCGTTCAGTAAATGCTATCAGATCCTGGAGGATATCCTCTATATGAGACCGTACCACATCATTTCACCGCACTGCTTTTGGGTAATCAGCTTTTGTGTAAAATCAGCTTTTGTGTAAAACCCGGCCTGTCGATGTAAGGAGCTGCAGCTCTATCAGTACTTTCTAAACCAATTTAAAAAGTCTGTTAAAAGCTGCTCAGCTCTGTACTCACTGACCTTGAATTCTTTCTTATGACTTGCATTTAGCTGACAAGCATACATTTGTGATCTGCTGTTTGTGTGTAACTTGGTATTGCATGTCTTGTGTGTTCTTTTTTGTATAACAAAGGGACTACAGATGTGAATTATCTTAACGCTATAATCTGGTACAGTGCATCAAATGGTGACATTTATCTTTTAAACTGTACGGGATCCCTTTTAAATAAAAATAAAAATAAAAATAAATACCCAAAACTGTACTAGAAAGTATTAGAAAGTTATATGCATACCATTTACATTTACATTTTCTTTGACAACCATTCCTCCACGACCACTACTCCACAACATGTGTTTGATCATAATGTCATACATCAAGCTTCATCTTACCGACTCGGCGGCTTGCACCATCATGTACAGAGCGGTCAGCATGGTGACCAACATCTTGAATAGTTTATAAGTCCTTTATGTTCTCCTGTGTGACCCTGAAAGGTAGAAAACAGCCAGAATCGAAAGACTGCTTGGGTACGGCCCCAACGTTGTTTAAAGACAACGTAGAGAGGGGCCAACACATAGTGACTCAGTTTGGTGCTTGTTTCACACACACACACACACACACACATACATGCAGTCTCCCACTCTTTGGCATGAGGTGGTAAGACTGCTAATGAGCTTTGCGGTACAGAAATAGAGAAGCACTAATCTTTTCCTCAGCGCAAAAGCACTTATCCTGCAGGTGTGCTTTCACCTCCCTAGAACTTGTCGAAGATCAAGCCGGGAAGTTAAAGTCAAGGCCGTAAGAGGCCTTCACTCACAACATGAAGCCAGACAGTGTTACGTGTTTCTATTGTTTGCAACGAGGCAGGACGGTCCATATGGTTACCTTAGAAATTATTAATAATCTTGTCTCTTTTTTATAAAAAAGAAAAGGTTTCCTTGATTTCACGTGCATGCTTTATTCTGCTTTATGCCTATGTGAGCTTTATCTGCTGGCCACTTTGTTTTTCTCAAAAGGTATTGGACCACACCTGTCTGGAACCATCAACTTTACCCTTGTTAACTCACTGACAGATAAATAAGTACAAAAAGAGATGGAGAGGCTATCTGATAGAACTCTGTGAACCCAGGCACCGCTGTCAACTATTGGGCGTCATTGTCTTTGACTTCACCTCTGACAAATAGGTGCACATTCCTCTGGGAGCTGAGTTGTCTGGCACCGGCTGGACATGTTGACATATGACACTGATCTCAGTTTTGCGTCATGCCCTGATACTAACCCTTTGTAGTGTAGGGTGAATATTTTGTGTCTACGTGGGGGGCGGGACACATTGCAATCGGTATGTGAGGGATGAGATTTGCATGATAAAACTTGCATGTCACACCAGAAGACAGGTATAAGAGCAGAGAGATACAAGGTGACAGCGAAAGCGGGAGAGAGAGAGAGAGACTGGAAAATAAGTTGAAATGTTGGGGCTTCTCAAGATTCCCTTTTCAGACTTTGTGTGAGGAGCAATAGGTAAGAAACATTAATGAGTACCAGGAAAATTTTAATTGGTTTTATATATATATATTTGTATTATAATGTTATCGAGCTAAGCATTATTTTAATGAAGTGTTATCATTATTGTATTCATAGTAGTAGTTTAACTAGAGAGGGCATTTTCTGAAGAAATTGTGTGGGGTTTTTTTACAGACTGTTGTCCTATGAGCCAGGGTCATATATTATTTATTGTCCATGGGAAAATGTTCCCGAAAAGTACAATGCAGGTAAGAGTCCGGTTGTTTTAAAATTGTGTGTCATGCTTTGGATAAGATGCTTCAAATGTACTAAACTGTAGTTTTACAAGAAAAGGAAGACAAGTCTTCAAATGAAAATTCAGGCAGAAAAAACCCTTGATTAAAGGTGAATTTATGACACTGGTTTGAATAACAAAGAGGGGGCTTCATAGATAGAAGTCTACCATACAATTTCTTCAGTTCTGATTGTACTTACATTGTGACAGTTGTTTTAACCCATGCGTGTGACATGACACCACAGTTAAAAGAAAAACAAAACAAGGAGGAGTGACATATTTCTGAAATCTGTGGTGATATAATCTATATATATAGTCTGATAAGCTCTGAGTTGGGCAACAGAATGAAATGCAAACCAATGTGAACATTAAACAGCAAAGTACAGGTTGGCATCCCTGGTTAATGTATGTAGTGATGTTCATGATTGTAATGTAATGTGCATGCGCAGACCTAAAAACTAACATGGTGATGTAACTGAACATTGCGATTCTACTTACCATCCACTCTAGCTCGAGCATTTAGCTTACCTTCAGTTATGGCACGTTCCAGTTAGTTTTGGGACTGCACGTGAACTTTGAAAAGAGCTAGACTAATTTTACAAAAATTAGTCTAGCTGTAATTGAAAGTCTAAAAGAATGAACATAACTCGATTTGCTACATACTTTCCCCCACACATTAATTAACTGGGTGTGCAAACCTGCATGTTTCTCTTTAAGGTTAATTAATACGTGTCAATCTGATATTGTTTTTGGCAGTGACTTGGTTGAGAAGAAAAGTCAAGTGAAGAAAAGGGGAGACACACAGGTGGTCGACCATGTCTGCCAAGGGTTCCTGGAAGCTGGGCAGCAAGAAAAAAAGTATGTTTTCCATATGAAAGATTTTAAGACATCAAGTGAGAGCAAATAGGTTACAAAACATGAAGAACAACCGTAACCCTAACCCTAATCCTAACAAGAACAATGTAAACATGACATTATTTGTAAAATTCTCATATCCACTGGTCTACATGGATGTGGAAAAAAGTGATAGGGTCAGATCAGTCAGCCTTCACCGTATTCTCCACAAGTGGGCGAGTGCATGTGTGGCGTACACAAAGTGAACAGTATAGGCCTGAATGCTTGATGCCTAGAGTGAGAAACTTCCCTGGGATGGTTTAGGTACAAAGTTGTTCTGAGTGATCAGCTTTATCCTATGATGAAACATTTCTATCCTGATGGGAGTGGTCTCCTCCAGGATGACAACGCCCCCATCCACAGGGCATGGGGGGGATCTCAGAATGGTTTGAGGAGAATTAAAATGATGTGAATCACATGCTATGGCCTTTGCAGTCACCTCTCATCTCAACCCAATTGAACACCTTACTAAGACATTTTATGTAGGTTTTTGTAGGTTCTTTAATGTGTCACCTGTCACCAGTATATACATTTTAGAAAACATATTTTTACACTAATTTAACAATTGAACATTTAAAAAATGTAATTCAATAATAATGTAATTTAATTCTGTCTGCAGTGTTTTACCCAGTAAAGGGATACATATGTATAACTGTTGAACACAAAAATATATAATATTTATTATTTAACACTACACCTAAATTATGAATGTGTTTTTAATCCAGAACTCCTCATGGAGAACACACAGGCAGAGATCCTGTTAAAGCTGGGCCTCGAGGCATTTGGGACTGCACCACTGGACCCAGCTTACATGCTTGTCATCAGCTCCTGGAGCAAGGAGAACCATGCTCCTCTGATGCCCAATTACCTTCCCTATGTCTTTCTCCAACGCCTCTGGTTGCTTAGCCCTGAAGCTCGGAGTGCACGCTGCATGACACCATGTGATGATGTATCTCAAACAGAGGACAACATGATCAATGGGCATAAAGATGAGTCCTACTGCGCAGTGAATCCACTAGATCTGCTCACAGGTGTCTATATGTCTGCCAACAGCTTCCTTCAGCAAGAAATGACAGTGCGCATGGTGCAATGCCAGTTTGCTGTGCCCCTGGTCCTTCCATCCATGAATCCAGAACAGCCTAGCTTATTCCTCCTTTGGCCTTTGAGAAGTGTTGTGAGCAATTGGAGGCCCCAGTCCATTGCTAAAACAAAATTGTCCTTAGAAGTTGATTTGGCCAGTACATTCATGCCACTGGTCTCCTGTGTGAAGATTGGTCATTGTAGTGCCTCCAAGTCAAAGATTTTAAGTCACCTTATGGCAGGAGCCCAAACCCACAGTGAAATGTTCCTTCACCGGGGGATGGACGGAGGGCAGATTCACCGGAAACTCTGCAATGGTTTAGTAGAGCTTGGATGGTATCTTCCCAGTGGAGACCCTGAGAGCGACATTTTCCCTGTACCAGTGGTGATCTCCAATCTACGGGGTGACGCAGCGGCACATGATAAATGCCTCAGACTCCTGTGCCGTGCCTCGTCAGCTGTGGTTGTGTTCTGTGGCACTCTAAGAGAGAAAGATAAGGATCTTTTAGCTTTGTGGAAAGGCATGGCACGCAAGCTCATCCTTGTTGATCTCTCGCAACCTATGGCAGACGAGAGTGGTACAAGTATTGTGGGGTTTGTTATTAAAAGTCTCGAAGAAGAGGTGGGTCTACCGAAGGGTTCCGTGCTGTCTGGCGGAGGTCTTGGTGAAGAGGAGCTTGCTCATATGCTACGTCAAACCCTGAATTATCTGTTACCAAGTGAAATGAAGCATGTGACACTTGAAGATGCAGCTAATATAGCAGTGGATGTAGGTCTCGGTTTGGATGAAGGGCCCAAGTGTAAAAATGCAATGGCTAAAGTTGGGGAAGTATTGCAAGGTTTAGAGGAGGGTTCAGCCCAGTTCAGAGAAAAACAGCTACCCTTGCAGGGGGAACTGTGGGCCAAGCTGGCTGTAATGGAGAAAGAGGAGTGTAAACAGAAAAGAGCAGGGGAGAAAAGGAATACCCATTTAAAGCTCAGCAGTTACAGGATGAGCAATGCCATGAAGGTTTTTACAGACACTCTCTTCACATCAGATAAAGAGGAAAGAACATATTTTCTGAGCTGGATGAAGCTGAGGCTTCAGGCAATGCAAACAAAACAAAGAGA
Source organism: Melanonus zugmayeri (assembly GCA_900302345.1). NCBI lineage: Eukaryota > Metazoa > Chordata > Actinopteri > Gadiformes > Melanonidae > Melanonus > Melanonus zugmayeri. The sequence continues at coordinate 11,350 of OMKN01079956.1, forward strand.
CCACAATATCCAGGTACAACAAAATGATGAGACAAGGCAGGAATTTGACTCTGAAAATCGTGCCAATGGTAATGTTGATGATGAAGATGATAGCGACAGTTTTTGTACAACTTCAATCAATGAAGAGAATGGATTGGAGATGAGAGATGAACTTCAACGTCAATCATTAAGTGAACAACAAAGTTTTGAGGAAATCCAGAACATTGTTGTACAGCAGCAAATGTCTGTGGAAAATAACGTTGATTTGAACTGTGATGATCCTGTGATACAGCCTGAGGAACTAAACCTGGTGTCAGATGTATCAGATTCTCATCAGACTGTAGATCTGGATTCCTGGACCTCAGAATTAGACCCTTCATCTCTTGGTCTTGAGCACTTTCTGCGTGAGATAGGGTTGATCTTTGAGCTGACGCACACCAGTCCAGGCAGTGGAAACCAAAATGTTTTGCGTCTTCCAAGCTTAGCTGCAGATTTACTTCTCTATGGCATTCCGCTAGAAATAATGGACGGAGACGCTTCAAACATCCCCACCAGGTGGCTGGGCTGTGTTCTTGCAGAGTTTAATCGTCGCATCGCTCGCAAAGGGTGCGAGTTTAGGGTGCGAGTATTGGCAAACATAGGAGTGCATCACGCTGGGAATTCTGACCTGCTTTTTGCATTGTTTGGCGTCAATGTTCCAGGATTAAAAAGAAGGTTCACAAAAGGTATTTACATGCTGCCTTTAAGTGTACCTGATAACCTTAGAACAGAATTGGATTGTGACTTTCTGATGATAGTTAATGTGGAAGGACTATGCAGTCCCAAATTAGACAACGGAAAAGCCTCATTCAGTCTTATTCAAGACAATGAAATGGCTACAGTAGCAACAGGCATTAGTGATGTTTTGATTCACAACATAGCCTCGTATGGGGGTAATGGATTACAACCTCACCTCAATGTGGTAGTCAATGCGCTCCTACGCACAGAGGTCTATGGAATTACACCCGTTTGCCACCTTGTCAAACAGGATGAAGAACTAACCAGCACATTACAAGCCTTGCAACTAGGACGTGTAGCTGGGATTCTTCAGACAGAGAATTTAGGCATTGGAACAAATGGTAAACCCAGTACACAAGCAAAGAGCAGTATCCCGTGTGTCATGGGGCCACGGCAAAAAGCCTCCTTCTCTGAACGAGTTGATGAAGGGTACAGTGAGGCAGTCCTAAAAGTGAAGCAAAATACGTTTGACGCATTACAAATATGTGGAGCCAAATCTAAAGCCTTGGGACTGGCTGAATTTATGGGCCGTTTGACTTCTGTTTGGGAGGAGGTTAAAGCTCAATCTTTCTCCATTAGTCTTGAGAATACTGAAGTGGCTGAGGCATTTTGCATGCTGTGCACAGAGCTCTCACAGTGGGAAAATGATTTCCTGGAGCACATGGAGAGATGGTTTTTGAGTGCAACAATGAGAATGAGCAGCAGTAAGGCTAGGACTTTAGAGAGTGGGATCAGCAGTGACTTCCTTGTTATACTCAAAGATGAAGCTATAAAAGAGGTAAAAACAGGGGTTCACAAAATTAAGTCACAAGTAGAATCAAATTTGATGAAAGACAACCTTCACAAAACCTACATTGAGACATATAGACCAAACTTAATAAACAATTTGACCATATTCCAGGAGCAGACAACCAAAGACATGATAGAAAGACTAGAGTCAGCCAAGGAGAATATTTATTCATCCACTCAACTTGAGAACTTCCAGGCCATATTAGAAAAGGAGATAGAGTCTAAGCATAACAAATGGACAGAGGCCAGCAAATTAAACAACCTCCTGCTTGAAGATGCACAGCTGGAAGAAGAATTTGAGGATGCATGGAATAATGCATTGTCAAACGTTAACTTCAGACCTTCAAAGATTGATATCTCTGCAAGAGTAACAGAAATTCTGAGAGCCAATCTCATCAACCGTAAGCTCCAGAAGCACCTAAAGAAACTTGAAGATCTTAACAAAAAGAACGATTCTGGCTTTGTGGTTAATGATGACCATTTTGGGTACCGCAGCAGAATGAAACACATTGAGGACAACAACAGACAACTGAGAATAGTGGCTCACCAATTGGCATGCAATATTACAAAGGATTACAATCAATATGTAGTTGAGAAATCCATTTTACTAGAAGACTTCTCTGATAGCTACATTGAAGATGTATTAGAAAATGTAGAGAAAGGGTTGACAGCAAAACCTATAGAAATCAGGTCGGCTTTTGAAGTGGATTTGAAGGTTTACCTCTGCAGCTATGCATGCCAAGACTTCCAAGAAATTCATGACCGTTATGCTGATACAGACCTTTTGACCTTCATCAATGGAGCAAAAAACAGGTACCTTGGTGAATTCATCTACCAATTCCGTAAGAGAGACCAGTGCCAGAGGATGGCGCAGGCGTTCACCACCATGTCCCTTAAACCTACAGCTCTGAGCTACATCTACAGGCCCCTAGGCACGCTCATCAAGGAAGCGATGATCGACCAAGACAAAACCGGGCAATATCTGTCCCCATGGGCCTTTAACTGCACCCTACTTGAAGAGCTTCTAGTAGAGGACAGCTTTGAGTCTTACCTGGAATACTTGCATTCCTTTGATACATTTTGCCACGGGAAGATGCAGGAGAGGGCGGTGGTTCACCTTTCAGCATCAAAAGGCATAGAGGAGTGGAGGCAACAGCGTCTTGGAGAGGTCATCGGCAAGATGGCCGCGGCGGTGAGCCAAACAGCCGAGGGTGTAAGTGGAGTGCTCAGTGACACCAAGCTGCTGTTGGAAAAAGTGTGTCTCACCCTGGAGCTAGATGGAGATGTAGAGGTCCCAAGGGACAATCTGGATAGTCCTCTCTTCAGTATCACCATCGAATGGGACCGCTTCATCAGCTGTCTGTTGGAGACTCTTGCCAAGCTGCGTCTCACTCTGGCTCAGGAATTCTCTCAGAATATCGAGGTGACCGAACTTCTCCGGGTACTTCCACAGGATTGTCTCTTCCACAGAGTGAGAGGCTGCGAGAAGCGGTGTCCTTTCTGCAAAGCCCCCTGCATGGTCAGGGACACGGAGCACGAGGTACACCGTGCCCGGCTGCACCGCCCAAAAGGCCTGCTGTCGTACACCTGCAACAACTCCTGCTCTCTGTCTCACATGAGCTGCCCCGCGGACATAGCTCAGGACAACCTGTTTGCAAACAAAGACACAGAGAGCAAGCCCCTGGCCTACAGAGACTACCGCACCATCTACCCAGACTGGAGCATCCCCCCTGAGGAGCCAGGCAGCCAGATGCTTTGCGCTTACTGGAGGTAAAGTCCAAACTAACCATTGCTTAAACTATTAATCCAATTATCATTAAAGGCTATTCATACATATATTCCACATATTAAATATTGTATGGTAATCCAACTATTGGCCACTGTTTGCAGGTACGTGATGGTGAGATTCAATGAAAGGTTTGCAGAGGAATATGAGCAGAAACCAGCCATCCTGCCAGAGGAATGGGAGAAGATCACTCAGGAAGAGGCTTTGGGGAGTCTAAAAGAGATTATGACACTAAGCAGTGGTTAGGAAATAATTAGCAACTGATTCTTGTATGTTTTATGTTGTGCATGTGTCTTGGTAGCATAGCTTCATAGCCACATAACTGACATTTATTGAATGATAAACATGATATTTGCAAAGTGACTATTTTGAAGTCTTATGACTAGTTTTGTAAATGTGGCTTGGCTATTCTTTTATGATTTGGTTCATTTATCAGTGTCAACTATATTTTTTTCTGTATTTTTTGTTGAGACCTTCTGAGTTATACCAAAATGTCATTTCCTAAAATAAACTATTTTTTGAAATTACTGTATATATGCCAATTTTGAAATGTTTTACTGTGTTGTAATTGACAATTGTAAATTAGTAAAACAATAAAATAAAATAACAATGAATACATGAGGCCAAATGCTGGAAACAGATAAAAAGGTTACCGTATAGATAAAATAATGGATAAAACTGTGATATCCACAAGATGGCAGTGCAGGATAATAAACTGGCAACCCATATTGAGGTCTTTAGTAGGCCTACGGTTTCCTGACAAAGATGGATAATGTTGAATGGAATTACCTAGATAGTTATATAGTCAATCATTGTAGCCTTTTAATGTAGTATTATTGGATATTAAGACTCAAGGGCATTTGAGTCAAAGAGATACAACACACAAACATACATACAGAAATAATACAAAGTAATTATCTAGCACATATTCATGCATGCTAATACATGTCCGCATCTCACTCTCTCACACACACATATTTCTAACAAATTACACTGAAAACATAGCTCTTAAATCATACAGCACGTTGAAACCTCTGGCCCATTTATTTCACATGCAAAATCAGACTTCATCCATTTATGTCTGGTCGTTGCCTCAATTCAATGGGATTAGACTTTTTTGGGGGGGCATCTCACCACAGCATGAGAAACAGTTTGTGGGGGCCAGCATGTGCTTCAGTGGATTGGAATGGGATCTCAGTGGAGAGATACCTGCCCTGATTGCTTCTGCCGAGGATTAAAGACGTCTGTTGTGAAGATAACAATCTATTGAGAACCCACGGCATTCTGCTCTGCCATGATAGTACTCAATGGTACTTCTGTCAGAAATCACTCAGGTCATAGATTTAACCATTTATTGCATGAATACACTTTGGGAGTGTGGTTCCACTCTTTTAGAGCATGGATCTTTTTTTTTAGGGTACACAGGGTAACAATATGTGGGTTCAGTCAGCACCACTTTAGTCAAAATAAACTTTTATTTGGATATGCAATATTACATTTGGCGGTATGGCTCTGTTCTGGAGAGTTCCCTGCCCCTCCATGAACACACACAGCACTCCTGTGATCGTCATGGAAAGCCTAGGGCAGGGAAAGCACGCGCAGCTTCTAGGGCTCTCTGCCCTTCCATGAGGGCCACGCAGAAGCCCTCCTGCAAGCGCCTATGGAATGCAAAGCAGAACCCTAGTCCAGAACAGAACATGCGACAATGGCGCATGCAATAATGACGTGGTTTACGTCCAAACACCTGTAAGAGGAGCTGGGGAGGAGGTGGGAAGCAAACGGTTGCAAAGCAGCAGAGGTAGGCAGACAGAGCCCACCTTAAATAATGCGCCCTGTTTGAATAAGCCAATAGGAGCTAGACGATCAGCTGACATGGTAGCATGACTCAGCACTATCCGTGTTGACCTAGTTAGCCAAGCTGACTCCGTGGCCTGCCTGAACTAACACAGAAGCTTGATATCGTTCACAAAAGAAAAATCCCAATTTTTCCCCCAGAGGAAGAAATAGTAATTGCAGGTAGTCAACTGCTACCAGCTGAGGACAATCACTAATCACCTCACCTGAAGTCCTCACCACCCTTCAGGCAGCCCCAGAGTCTTTCAAGTCTTTCCCACTGTTGTAGGAAAGACTTGCCTACAACAGTGCTGTGCAAATACCAACTGCTTGCAAGCACTAGAGTGGCTGCCAGTGAGGAATGACTTTGATTGTTTGTTTGTTTTATTTCTTTGTTTGATATTTTGATAATCAATTGTTTGAAATTCAATTGGTTGATATCCAAATGTTAATTTCCAATCTATGGTGAAGTAGCCATTGGTAGTTAAGGAACAGTACATATCATTTGGGAAATATATTCCTTGGTTTTGTATATTGTACATTGTTTATTGACTGCCCATTGTGTGTTTCCACTTTTTTCACCTAACAAGGTTTTTCACCTAAACTTGAAACCAAAATAAAAGGAAAAAGAGAATTTCTGTCTGATCATTGGAAGAACAGAGTGAAGTCTGGGCAAACAGTTGGACCCTTTCAAGTTAGGGGACAACACGGGTCAACATCACACATGCGTAACTTGACAAGCAGTCAATGGCAGGGTAGCTGTTAAGGATTTGTGGTGGGACTCAGGATGCAGAGGCAATCACACAGAGACTGGTAGTAGAAACAAGGGTAGTCGTATTACAGTGAATGAGGATTTCAAACATAACATTGCCATGAGTGATATTCCTCTGTAGTTGCTGTGGAGGGTGAGGTTACCTTTCTTCCGAATTGGGACAGTGTTGGGAGTTAGCCACAGAGGTGATGCGATGTGGGTGGAGAAGACATGGTTGCATACCTCAAGAAGAAGTGGGTGGAAGATTGCATCTTTCCAGATCAATTATTATCTGGCGGGCCTGGAGATTTGTGGTTGATCAACATCACTGTGACCGCTTTGAGTGTTAGGGTCCGAACGGACCCGTTTCAAGAATGTACAATGCCAATTAATGCCATCTAGTTTTTTTATCGGAACAAGGCTTAGAGTATTTGCTAATGGTGGCTATTTAAACACAAAAACACTAATGTTTACCATTTAGCCAATTCTGAATTTTTTCTAGAATTTTTTTTTAAAAGGTGGTGTTAGGGTCCAAACGGACCCGGTATATAAAAATGTCTAAAGACATCAGTTTGCTTCATAGAAATGCTATGGCTAGCTCTGTGGATCACATGTGGCTCAATCAAGGTTCATATTTGACTCTAGACACTTCACTCTCACCCCGACCCCCC
>OMKN01079958.1:0-11169 GCA_900302345.1 Melanonus zugmayeri
AGCTGTAGGTGGCTTAGATAAGTTCAAATACGGCTCTATTTCCTGCTTTTGACAGATTCCCCAAGTCTCTGTTGAAAAACAGTGGCTATCAAGCTACCAAGACATTCTTAGTCTCCCGGCAGAAAACTGGCTGCATAGAAATGAGTTGCTTTGGAGAAGGCTTAAAGTGTCTGGACACCTGGCTTGAAATAATAAAAATGCATATATGATATCATAGTTGGGTGTCTCATTAAGCATCCACAAAAATCAGAGTGAAAAAAAACGTTAATTCATTATTAGCACCACGCTCTAACCAACCGAGCTAACCGGCCATTTTGCACCATCAAGCATATCAGTAAGCGGAGGAAAAGAAACTAACCAGGATTCCCCTAAATTACATAGTTGTCCACGGCAGTGTCCAGTCACTTTAAAATACTGGAGAGTGATTCACCATCCGGCATAGACCTGTCAAACTCAACTCATGAGAGTGACGAGAATTACACGACACAATAATATTTGTGCTTCTTTTTACACACAAGGATGGGGGCTGTGAAGATCCAAGAGGAGCCCCATCTGCAAGGGCCTAAAGCAGGGCAGTTAGAAAAGAGTTTAGAGGTCAAAGCTCTACTTATATATAAGGTCAGAGATGGGATTTTCTTCATCAGATTTTTCCAGATGAAGAAATTAAATTCTACCATTAATTGATCTAGCCTCCTTATTAAAAGTTGAAAATATGAAATGGCTTTCCTAATCACTGTAGAAGACAATATTTTGTAGAACATTTTTCCTGGGTAAATACCATGAACGTAATGCATCATGTACAATGACAACCCTTGCCTTCTTACTTATGGATCATATCACACATAATTCTCATGCTTACCGAGTCACTGACCGTGTCGACTACTGTCGATTCTAAAAGGTTGTGACTTACTGCTGAGCAGAGCAGAATCCCATGGACCCACTTATGTCCTGCTGCTCAGCCTGTTTAATTCAACAGAGTCAAACGGGTTGTTTTCTAATCACAATACCATTACATATCCGTAGAAATGAAATTCCAATGGGTGGCCTCAGCCCAAGAAAAGCCTACTCAAAGTCAGAGTTGCCAAATGTGTTGCGGTTTTCTTTTTCTTTTTTGTGTGACAGATCCTTTCTCCCCCAGAGAGAAAAATGAGCTACAGAATGTGCTGAAGGTCAAAGTGGTATCAGCAAAAGAAAGGCTACAATAATGATTGCATTAACATGCAGCTTGGGAGTGCTGTGCTCTTTAAGAGGAGTTCCAGGAAGGAGGCAATACAATGGCCACTCGCTCTGAATTCTGCCACCACTCTCTTCTGGGAGTGCAACAGCCACAAAACAAATATTAAATTAATTTCACGCTCTCAAAGACACGCATGCATGCAGATGGGCAGATGCAAGCCAACATATGATTTAAACATGCATGTTAAGGGAAGGGCTGTGGCATTAGTTTGAATGTGCAAATGACTTGTCAATCTCAAAAGGGAATATATTTTCAGGAGTTTGATTTGTTTTGAATTATTTGGTTTAATGAGCATAATGAAAAATCCATTGTTGAAGATGTGGTTTTATATGCAAGAACACAACCACATTTTTACACACACACACACACACACACAATGAAAAATCCACTGTTGAAGATATGGTTTTATATGCAAGAAGAACACAACCACATTTTCTCACACACACAAAAAGTCCTGGCCAATTAGGAGTAAAATAATAATAAAATAATCTAATTACTAATTTATTATGCAGACGAATTTAGAAATGATGTTGCTACCAGTCTGTTTGAGTATAAATAGTGTGTAAGCAATATGGAAATGTTTGTGTGCTAAATCAGGGCTGAGGCTTTTTTATATATTCTAGAAAGTCTTATGTGGTTGGCTCAAATACGTTGACATCTCGACAGACTGGATTCCCCGGGTCTCTCTTAGAGTATTGAAAACGAGCAGATATTAAACTTACATTTAAGATATTTAAACTGGTTAGATTGAAGGCTGACTTCACAGAGCAGGCAAAATAATTTCACAGGAAACAAGATCTGTAGAAAGCCACAATATCAAGGAGTGTGTATGTATATACACCAATATATAGTTTTACAAAATAATATTACAGTTAAATTTAAGGAATCACACCAAGTATGTATGGATATTGAAGGTGAACTATGAAACATTTAAACAAAACTTTGCCATATCAATATAAAGTGGAACATATGTTGCATGTATGTGATGTGCTGTTTCATTACAATGATGACCCATTTTTGTGAATCCGTTGACGCAATAGCAATCTTGTTTGTGGTTAGTGTACTGAATATGTACTGACATAGAATTTCCCCCAATGATCCCAAACTAACATAAAATAAAATGTTGAAAATACATGAAGTGCATAAGATTACAGAGTGAGAGAGGCAAAATAACAGAAGTCACAGAACCATACTGTTACGGTCCGCAGAATACAGCCCTAGAAATAATTCCTAAGTCATTATAGACTTTTTCCTAAATACATCTGGCTGAATTTAGACAGTAGAGGACGGAAACGAACTTCACATGACCTTCTTCATCCACGTTAAAACCTGCCATTACCAGAGGTTTTTGTTTGTTTTTTGACAAACAATTGAGTTTGCATTTCAATTGTGATCCAGTTTTAGTTTCACAGACGCACCAACTCTGTGTAGAACCCCCATCCCGCACACGGCTGCACATACAGAGGATGTCAATTTCAAGAGGCAAAAGACTCCAATATAAAGCGGTAACTGGGTTCTGTGTCTGCATTGGTCAAGTAACATTAACTCAGTAGCTAAGTAGGTTATGTGAAATTTGATCAAGTTGTAGATTTCAGTCTCATAACTGCTCCCATATCATGTAAAAAGCATGGTAAAGCACTCTTCACAACAGCAAGCAGACCATGTTTAACATTTTACATTTCTGTTTTACATTTACGATTCCCTTCTCTCCAACATTGATGTTAAAGCGAACAAAAATATGCTTCAAGTTAAAGAGTACCACAGGAATATTTAACCCTGCGTTTAGAAGCAGTAATTGTTGAAATAGTACAACATTTAGCCAACTTTAGTCAGCATTTTCACTGTTGAGTAATTTATTGAAAACTTTTTCAATTAATGAGCAACTCGTAAATGTAATAGCCATGCTGGGGTTGCAATAACACTTCAATCTTAACGCTTGCATGAGTTGTCTCTCTAGTTAGGTTTTAACCAGGATATGATACAGCTTACATAAATACTTCTAGGGGCCTTTCATTTTAAATGTTATAGCCTCTAAGCACATTGACTTGCCTTTACCATCTAAAACACACTACAAACAAAACTTGAAGCATGTATTTGAGGTTACCATGTTCACACCATTGTTAATGGATTTTGTATACAAATCTTACAAAGACAAATGATAACAGCTTCTAGTGTTACTAAATCACTGATGTATTTGAATTTGTTTTGTATTTACTGTGTATTGCTTATAAATCTACTTTTCTGATCTTGTTAGACATTACAAGACAAGACAAAAAAAAAAGAAGACAAACGCCTTGGCAAAATAAGTATACTTTCATGTTAGGGCCTATTTATTGTCCTCTATGGAATTACAGGTGATAAGAGGTAAGGTAAAGGGAGGTTGTGCTTCTATTGTGTCTACACAAACCAAGGGGATTTAAAGGTGCTATATGTAACAATGACACAGAGCGTTTAAAATGGGTACTGCAGTCCAAGTTCACAATATTGGACTGAGATGTCTCTGCCCGCCCCCTCCTCCTCAGACTCGAAGCTCATGCGTGTTGCCAGGTTGAGGACACTGAACGAACACGAGCGCAAGAAGAGCCAAGCACAACATTATATGAGACGAGCTCCAGAGACTCCAAGATTTACCCGTGTTTTAGCACGGCTGTGGTCACAGCTTTTTCGAAAGAGGACGAGGCTTTTTAGGTCGGGTAGAATCCATTACAATCTCAGTTGATCCAGTTTGTTTGCAACCCGGGGTCCTCAGAGAACAGTAAACACACAGACCAAAACAAAAAAGGCGTTCCTGCCCGGCATTGGAAATTTCAAAGAAGAACATACTGGCTGTAGCATTATTGTTGGAGAAGGCAGTATTTTGACTTGCATGTTTCCTTAATCTCTGATGACCTATTATGGTCATTTTAGGATTTAGTACAGTAATTTTTTTACATATAGCAAGGGGGGGAAAGCAGATGGGTCTTACCAGAATTTAGCTAAGAGAGGGATTTAAAAAGAAATAAAAAGGGAATAGCAAAATGATTAAATGATGACGTGACAAACTTCAACCCCAATCCTCGCAACCAACGCAATACTTTTAATCTTCTTGGAGATTTTCAAAGCGGAACCTGGCAAATCTGACCAAGCGGTACTGCGATTAAATCAGCCGTTCAACAGTTTATATTTTCCTTTATATGATGGCCTACCAAACATCAGCAACATGTTAGGACGTTTTTGAAGTACAGTAAGAGAAACTCTACACTAATGGGATGACCATCCAGAAGGAAACCCTAAGAGGTCACTAAACAGTTTAATATCCATTTGAGTTGGTTTGGTAGCCAATAGAAAACAGAAGCTGCAGGTTATCGATTTAACGCCCAAAATGGCTAGGGGAAATGGGAGTCATCCAATGGTGCAAATCCAATTCGTCTCTTCTTTAACAACTACTGCAGTGGTGTTATTGTGTTTAGCTGCATTGGGGAGAACTCTTAAGAATGATGATGGGATAATGCGAGATAGCTCTTTCCTGTTAAATCTCTTGAACTGATTTGCAAGGCTATTAAGTTTTCATCTTGCGGATTCACATGCACGCCTCGTGCTGTCTGGTGTATTGGACCGGTAAGTTCTTTCTTGTTTCGCTCTGACAAGAGAAGACATGGACTTGAGTATTAAAATTACTATAAGAAGCAGCAAAGTTAAACAGGATCTAAGTGCCCTGAACATTATGTTAAGAGCAATTCTTTCAATTGATTGTTGGGTCACATTTTAGTTGTTGCAAGCGAGCTAGCCGCTAAAAAATAAAACAAGCTGTTAGAGGCCTCTATTCAGTCTGATCTTTGACCACAAGGATGTTTTTTAGCGCTTTAAAGTGGACAATGTTTTGGCCAATGTCCACAATGGGCAACTTTAAATCATTAGTTCAGGAAAACCCATTGAAGAACCAAGTACAGTTCACAAGTCTCATTAATCTGCTCCCTTTTGTAGAGAGAAAGGAAAGTATCCCCCCCATTGTTATCACACAAGACCTGGAGCTTTTACACAATGGACATAATAACCTGTAGGATAGGAAGATTATCATTAAGTATGTTTCGTTATATTAAGACGATCTAGAATCAGCTTGAACATATTGTATTGGATACATTGGTATATTGTATTGGATATATTGGTATATTGTATTGGAATGCACAGGAGAGTTCATGTTGATGAACCAGCTCTGCTTTAAAGAAAGAAAGAAACCCATCAATGTCATTCTGGCAATTAGTGCTGTACTAGATGATGCACTTGAGATTTGAGATCAACGTGAGCTGATTATAAGCTAACAAGGTTCATTTCAATAGCTATTAATTACATTATTATTATAAATCTCATTTCTCCTCCAGCCAAATTTTGAAATATTTCAGGACACCAAAGCACTCTAATAATATTGTATTTTTTATAATAATTAATTTGCAAGTAAGTACGTACTGTTGGTTATAAGTTAAGTTATACATTATTCCTCATTAATGTGTGCTGCCTCTGTGGCCCACTGTACATACAAAAATATCTATTTGACCTTGCAATGCCAGTATTGTCAAAAAGTGCACAAGTTACAAAGACCGAACTGGTCATGGCCACATTATTGAACTGAACAGTAGAGCATTATCATGGCATTGTTGTCTTGGAGGGAGATGGTGGCTATTAGACACTGAGAGACACCTGCTATACAACAATCCTCAAGGATAGACAAGTCAGATTGTCAGACAACCCCATGTGCCACTGTCTTCAGAAAGCAAGAAGTACTTACTCTTGGTGTCAAGCATGCCCTGTGGAGATATTACTTGGGTTGTTGTGTCTGTGCATGTTAGCACACACTTCTTTGATTGAGTGCCTGGAAACGTTTTATCTGGCTTCTAGACATCGTCTCGACATCGGCATCAAAGCAGTTTCATTTACTATGTTTCTTTGGTTACTTATTTAAGAAACATTTCAAGGGGAACTATGCACCAGTCCCATGACTTGCAAAACCAATCACATCAACCGGAGCTGAACTGCACTACATGTTTTACTAGACAATGCTACCCATGGCTCATAAGAAACATGAAACAACAGTCTTCAACATCAAGATAAATCACAGCATAAGTGAGACTTATGTGGCTTGAGTGAAAAATAAAAAACAATTGAAATTTCATTAAAATGTCCTGTCATAAAAAGTGGATGTGTCTTTCATTAGGTTATGACCCATCTGACCAAACTGTATTGAATTTCAAGAAACAACAATCATTTACAAGAACCTAAATGGGACAGGATACCTTGTGGCCCTTCACTAAAAAGCTGTTTGTCCTATTGTATGCTTTCATAGCTATACAGTATACATATAAATATATGTGTGTTTTATGTGATATATATGCTGTATGTAGGCGAGACACTGGCCCAAGGACCCAGGTGTATATTGAAAACAAAAGGAAGCACATTTGTGGTGCAGATAATCATTTTGTGACATTGGGTCCCTGCGCTAACCCAGACCAAAAGGGATGTCTGCTACATTGTCCTCAATGCTAGCAAGCTAGCAGAGTGCATGTGGATTGCAGCTTTACAACTTTTCAAACAGATAATACATTATATTCTAGCTAGGCTAATGACCCATACATCATATATCAACATTGTGCTGTATGCATGAGCATTAGTGACACTGCAAAAGGTCTAACGTATTATCTACATGCACACAGCGAATCACTGACCGCTGTAAACTTTTAACATTGAATTCCATTAAAAGTAATGGAATAGTGTCAGGAGAATGAAATGCGGCATGTAGGCCATGTAATCAGACAACCCTGATGATTAAGAGTGAATGGTGATGTTGATCCTTGAAAAGTCCTTGAAATTATAATTGTCCTACAATGGAGCTAGCAACGTTTCAAACAAGCACATTCCGCTATATGGTGGTATCCTTTATAGAGAAGTCTGACACAAGGTCAAATGGATGTGAAATGGCTGTTAGATATGGCTCTTAATTGTGTATGTCCATTTGGACACGTTCTGACAGTAGCTGAAATTGAAAGCCAAACACCACCAGTTATAAGGTTGTGCACTCCTCACCTCTATGCTGAGAAATGTGTAGATTTGTGGTGCAAAGCAAAAGTAAATCAGACCCTTAACTCTATGGTATTTCATTGGAAAGTTTGCAGCAGCGACCATTGCAGGCACTGACAATTGAAGGTGATCAAGGTGTGGTAAGGTTTCCCAGTGTTTCCCCTATGTACATCCAGCCATAGGCCATACAACATTATTTATTTTTAAATTATAATTAGAAATGATGTTGGGCACCCCAAATGCCATTTGTTTTATTTAAAAACATATATATATCATAGGTGCCCCCTACTGCACCCCCCTTAATTGTTACATTGTCATTATTGTCATTGGAGAAATATTGTGGAAAAATACTGAAAGCAAAATAGTGTTCTGCTATTAATTAAAAACGCATGATGATACTGTAGGTGGCATTAGCTCACGAATGGCTTTAGACTAAATGTAGGAAGCATAAAGAGAAAAGTAACACAAGTGACTTAATAATAGAAAGTAGCCTACATATTTGATTGTGTAGAACAGAAGCAACAGTATTATGAAACCCAGACGATGGGATGGCTACAAATTGCAGACTGAAAACTGTATTCTCGCACACAGTGCGCTCGCATGCTATTTCTTGTTATATTATATTGTTGTACCATTGTATGAGACCATTTCTGTTGGAATGCCCTACTGGAATCAGTGATAACACTAAAACCAAGCACATGCACATCAGCACTGTGCACACATACCTCTGCTGGAAAGAAAATGTAGGGGAAAGTTTCCCCATCGCTAATTGCCAATTTGACAAGCTTTCTGAAACCCTTTTCTGTTACCCAACCAAAAAGTATACTTTTAAATTACTTTTAAAATAATGTATTCCTGACACCTTTATGGAGCTTAGTGAGGCTCCATAAAGAAGAAACAATTCTTGAAAAAAAGTTTCTATAGGTTTCTATAGCCTTGTATCTTTCCAGTGTTCTTCCAGCTCAGCACAAAGAAAAAAAGGTATTGAAATACAAAGGTGTATTTGAAGATGGACAGGCTTCACAAAAGGCAACAAAGAGTAACACATTGTAGATCTAAGAATACAAAAGTCAAGTTAATGGAACAACTTTACTCAAGACATGGTTTGATTGGTTGAGGTTCAAACAAAAACATGCATTGAGAAATAAATAAGTTAATCAAGGCCAAGACATACATTTTCCACATTATCACTTTACAACTGAAAGGTGACATTACAGAAAAATATAAATGTAAATGTGTGAAGTGTAGTGGTCATAAAGCTGTCATCAATTGTTCATTGACTTTGTTCATGTTGTTTTTGGTCATTCTGTCTATTCTGTGTCCACCAGTTTTCCTATTGTATCTGTATTTGTTATTGTATTGTATCTGTTACTGTTATTGTATTGTATTGCATCTCACCTGCTTGTCTCCACATTCTCACCCCTGTATTGTACTTGTTATTCTCTTTGTTATTGTAATTGCGACTTTGGGTCATTGAAAAGCGCTATACAAATAAAATGAATTATTATTATTATTATTATGATATGTTGTAATCAATAATTCAATTAATAATTCAATTACTTTCATGCCATCAGGGCTTATCCATGGCAACATATGAATTTGACCTCAATTCAAAAGATGTTTTTGTTTGCCTTGTGAACTCCAAATACCAACTACTTTCAAAGTCAAGGTTGTTGCAGTTCATGGGCATGCCAATTCGACTGGCAAATATCATTTGTAAAGACAATGAGAATTACTCACCTATTCAGCAGGTACAGCAGAGGATGCATGGGTAACAGAGAAAAAATAAAAACGAGCAGATTTCAAGTGAGGATTTACAATTATTATATTCATCAATTATAGATAATTTCCACTCCATACTGTACATACTGCACATACTGTTGGTCTAAACCAGGTTTAAGTTTCAATCTCTCTTTTAACTTAACTTCTATTCTTCTATTAACATCGAAAAGATATATTTGGGCAGAGCATAACTAACCATTATAACTCTACAGCATACTGTACATTTAAGAAGACAAGCCATGTCATGCTATAAAGGCCATTCATGTTTGGTCATGAAAATAATAGCAGTGAAAGAGGACTTTTGATATGGTTGTTAGGGCAACCTAAGAAAAAGCACTAGTCACTAACTTGCTAAATAACTAACCCCTGTAGGCTAGCAATCAAAAGCTTGATTTGCATCTAGTCTTCTTAGTAAAAGTGGTGATTTAATGTGGCATGTGGAACAATCCAATTCAAATCAAATCAAAACAATGCATGAGTGAGTGAGTGGTTAAATTGACAATTAACTTTGGGTGACATTTCGGGTGGATTGGCTTGATGTTAATTGGCTTGATTATTTCTATTTTGATCATAAATGATTGGGAACATGATGGAAACATAATGACGCACTCATTATCATGAGAAAATAGTCCAAATAGGCCCAACTATTACCATGTCTGGCAGTGTGCCACACACACGTGGCCAGAGGAATACAGAGAACCACAGGAGAGACCAGAGCACCATGAGAATTGTCTAGTTTTTATCTGTAGTAGAAGCGGTAAAGCAGTTTTATTTTCCCCCAAAACAAAACAATGCATCGTTTTCTATGAATCATCACTTTAGAAAAAAATTTTTTACCATTGTTCGCCGTACATTAGAGAACCAACAACCAGTTTTTTAAAGTCACTTTTGCAAGATTAACATGACACACTTTTACTAACCACATGCCTTAGCCTTGACAGGATACACGGAGAATCAAGCTCTGGTTCCTATTCAAATGTAATGCTAAAAAACAATTTTCACCCAGTAGATCACATTGCTGCAAAGCCATGTTGCAAAGGCCGTCAGTCGTCCTCTGGCACAGCTTAATATCAATTAGTATGTAGACAGCCAGCTGGCATGTTCTGACTGGAAAGGTCACCGGCTTGCGACGCCCCGAGATCCGCGTCAGGCTGCTGACGGAGATGTGGGGCGGGTTCAAAGGTTTGGGTTCACACAGCGCTTGGAATCTCTTTATGTGCCTTATTTCCCCAAAAGGTCAAGGTAGCTGACGGTCGGCGCATAGAAAAGGCCAAACTTGTCTGATGAACACATCTTACATGCCGTTTATATAACCTGCCATCACGCATAACAAGTGGCTGCCTCCACAGACACCGTCCGCAGAAGCGACTGCAGCTACAGAATGCAAAAGGTTGGTGGGAATATGACAGCAGTACACTGACAATGGTTGTGTGTGTGTGTATGCATGTGTGTGTGTGTGTGTGTGTGTGTGGGTGGAAGGGAAAGGAATTATCAGCAACATGATCCCTGTGATTAAATATTAACGGAGATATCTGATGTAGTATATTTGGTGCAGAATTAATTAGTATTGCCTGAAGCCGCATTTGACTTTAGAAAAGAAGTGCTGAGCTTTTTGACGGAGCTTTGAAATCATGCTCTGGAAAATGCGGATGGTGTGGCTTTCGAGGTGTGTGTGTGTGTGTGTACACACGCGCAGAAACAGTTTGTCCCTGTAAATACTTTCAGGACCGAACAAACGAAAAAAATGCAAATCTCATAAAAGGCAGCCCATAACAGTTCATTACTATGCACATCTTATGACAAACACTGCAGCAAAAAAATACAGTTTAGCAAACCTGTTTCAGTCACTAGCACAGCAATATTTAGGATGAAAGGACAATGATATGGTTTTCAAAATATTTTCTATCCATCTATCCGTCCAGTTAATGTCACTTTCAAAGATGTGTGCAACTGTGTTTCTGGTACAAGAAAAAAAAAATCTTCAGGCCATGAATCTGAAAGAAAGCCTAAATCATACAGGCTTGCATGACATATCAACTGCAGTCCCTTGAGGGGTGTGTGTGCGTGTGTTTGTATGTGTGTGTGTGTGTGCATTTGCTGTG
>OMKN01079959.1:0-10047 GCA_900302345.1 Melanonus zugmayeri
GATTAGGTAAGGGCACAGAGGCAGTAGCATCACAGCGTTGTGATGTTGCTCGTATTAGTATCCACAGCTGTAACCAAGGGCACTTACCCCTGGAGCAACACACTGCTGCTGTGTGTTCAAACCAGGGGCCAATAACGAGTATATCCCATCCAAGCTAAATATAAGCCAATATTGCTCTCATTCATTGTGGCGAGAGCCCCCCTGGCAGTACAGTAGTCTGTGCATACGAGTGTACGTTGTAACTCAGAGCAGAGAGCCTCTTACCTCTTTGTATTGGGAGTACACCACAAAGGGTCGGGAGGGAGCAAGGAACTTGATGAGCCCTAGTAGAACCGGAGAGGGGTGGAACTTGCTGGCGATGATCAACCTAGCGAGAGAAAGAGCGAGAGAGAGAGAGAGTAAAACGGATGATTAAAATCAAGGAAGGCCTGGACATTAATATGCAGCTCGCAATAAAAATGAGGCGCTATCCGCGATGCCCCCTATGGGTTATCGTCCATGTCATGTCATCGTCTATGTCATTTGAAGGCACCATGCAACACCGCGAGTGCATGCGCTCTTAGCACGGGTGGCACCCCCAGTGGGAATCGAACCCCCTAACCATGGCATTGCTAAAAAGGTACTGTAGGTGAGATTTCTGAGCTATTATTTTGAGTGTCATGTTAGAAATGGCATAGCTATCCGTCAAGTTATTAGTGAATGAAATGCGTTGTAAGAATATCCGTTTTGAGTTGATTGCACCTGCCTCTGTATGAGCCCATTTAGATATCAGACCGAAATGATCTTGCCTATCAATCACAGGTGCGTGAAATGCAATACTTCTCAATGGCGGAGAACGGTAGGGCGTGAGGGAGGGGACTTTTTTTGGGTTGTTTAGTTTCTAAATCTCGCTCTCCTTCTCTCAAATCTTACCTACGGCACGTTTAAATGTCATGCTCTACAAATTGAGCCTCACAGGACTACATGTTAGCAACTCCTTAATTGAGCTCACTACACACTACCACTGGAATATAAACCGTATAGCATGTATATTTATTACTTTTTTTTGTATCATGAAGCTTAGTGAAAGTGCGAGCTGGGCAGTAAGGGGCATCCGAGCCTCTTCGAATACAATGACTGATATAGGTGCGTTGCAGTAGGGGAGGTGGACTCACGATAAAGCGTATTAACAAGCAAAACCAGATCAATTCTGGTATTGCTGCGACAGCCTCACAACACTTCCAGCCATGCATCATGGAAAAAAAACAGCCGGGAGGCCATTTTCCTACGCGGGGTTATGGAGAAGAGAGAAACCTGCAGAGTAATCACTCATGTCTCCGTGAGAAACAAGTGAGGGGCCGAGCGAGAATATGATTTAGAGAACACCGCAATTTGTGAAATACAACTATACCATTATGTGTGTCAACTGCCCTTCGCCGTAGATCGATTTTAATTACTACGGTTCGCTGCACGGCCCAATTCTGAACCACAACACCGTGGGGAGAGAGCAAGAGATTGATACAATTGGGAAAAGTAAAAAAAAAAAAAAGAATAAATGTCGCAGGGAAAAGTATGAATCAAGTCAGCAGAGGTGGATCTTCGGGGGGAAAAGTCCTCTACAGAGTCAACCAGTGGGTAAAACAGATGAGGAATCAAAACACTGTGTGGTTCAATGCAGAGCCAAAATATGGAGCAGGACCTTTTAGACTTTCTGGATCTGGACCGGTTCTCTTATATACCCACCCATCAGCATTCCTCCCTTCCAGCTGGGCTGCAGCCATGGCCAGTTTCTTCCTCCGCTCCTCCATCTTCCCCTTCTTCTCCTGAAGCTGATGAAAATAAATAAAAAATAAATGAGAGAAATTGAGGCAGGACCCTGTTTCATCAGGTTCAAGAGCAGAACCGTGTGTGTTACAAATGACCGTTATGTTGATTAACCATCTTATCATCTTTGTGATATATTTAGTTGATCCACATCTAATTCAAACAGGATTTTAAGACATGCGCATATGGGTTTTTATTTCATAACCCAGTGGCATAACCCACTGGTGCACTGACAACCTAGGGCAATACACACGCCTTGTAGAATCCTAGATTCCATTCCGACCTGCGGTCCTATGCTTAATAGTCTTTCCCTCTCACATTCAACCCACTTTCTGGTCTGTCTTCACCATACTGTTCATGAAAAGAAATACATTTACTGTATTTCCCCTCAAACCACTCATTCAAGTGATATGATGGATGGAAGACGAGGAGAACTTACTCTGATCTCCTTCAACTTCTCCCACTCTCTCTGCTTGTCCTGGGCTGCGGTGGAAGTCTCCATCTTGGATTCCTTTGGACTGCCTTCTCCTCTTCCTCCCATGTCTTCATCTGTCTGTCCAGCTTCCTCTCCGGCCTTGCTGGCATCTGCAGTTCCATCTGCAGTGGAATCTGCGGTTGCATCTGCAGTGGCCGAGGTATCTGACATCAGTCACATTAAGACAGGACTACAAGGAACACACACACACACACAACTCGACAAGAGTCAAAGTTGCTCTTTGAGCTAAGTTCAGTTTCTGTTGACGTTGCCCTGGCCATGTCAGCATATTTACGTTGGCCCTCTTTATGCAACATGTTTCTGGTTAATAATTTCGACTAAATTACAATGCAACCATGCTTTAAGCCTCCGTGTGGTACGATGTGATGGTGCCAGTGGAGCCGTGTTACACGGCGATATGTAAAGAGAGAGCGGTTAATTTTTCCTTCCATATTTCTTTCCAACTCTTTGCTAAATTCAAAAGGGGACATAATGAAAGAAAGTGTAATCCGAATAAAGAACATTGTCACAAATCCCCTACCAGCAGTGAGCTCCTCGGCAGGCGTGGTGTCCAGCGTCCCTGCTAGCAGAGCGTTGACGTGGCAGATGGGGAACTCATGCAGCGTGTCGTGGAAATGAGGGGGGAAACCGAAGCTCTCCACGCCCGGCCGCACTGGTGCGCCCCCTGGGTACATTTGGACCACTGAACCGTAGCCTGGGGAGCACGGACAAAAAGGGGGAGGGGATTCTTGTTATTTCTTGAATTATTATTATTATTATTTTTTTTAAAAAGGGGGCAGAGAAGCATAACAGCTTTGTAGAGACAACGATTTACAAAGGCAATAATATGTCATTGCACGCAAACACACGCGGGCTAGAGGAATTTTAGGGCGCACTCACACTAGGGCTTTTGTACCGGGCCCAAGGACGTTTGGCCCCAAAGCCTAGTTCGCTCCGTACCACGCCCAGGCCCGGTACGCTTACCTGGCCCCGGCCCGATTGGAAGAGGTTCAGTTGCTTCAAGTGATTGACAACACTGTGTGAATGCGATGCGAGCATCAGCGACAAAATAACTGATTGCTTTGTTTTCCATTTAATGTCCTGGCCGCGAGCGACACGATGCGCAGCGCAACATGATGCAGCGTGACGTTTTGAGCTGAAGTTTTGTCAGACACCCCGTGTCTATTTTCTGTCGCTCGCATTGGAAGAATGGACAAGGAACGGCTCATTCATTTATAATGGATTCAGTTAAAGGACAGACAGTGTCCGATGTGACGCGATGCGACGCGGCGCGATAGTCGTATGCTCGGTGTCCTCCTGACTGATGAATGCGTGCATGAAGTGATGACGCAAGCGTGCTCAGACCCGAAAGGCTCGGCACAATGTGTGAGTGCGCCCTTACTCCGTTGGTTGACAGACACACAACAGTAAATTTCAAACAAGCCATTCTAAACTGTTTGCCTTGGGATATGCTATATTATATACACAAGCAAAGGCGTCTCTGTACCTCCCATCCTCTCCATCACCGCTCCCAGGACGAGGCCGGAGCATGTCTCGAACACCAAGACTTTGCTCCCAGCATGAATGTTTCCCAGAGTCAGCATCTGCGCCAGTGTATCATATCTCAGATGGCTGTTAAAACATAAAAAATAAAATAAAACCCTTGCATAAACCCAAGGGTAAACGAGGCATTCATTTTTAGTACAGCGGAGTAATAAAAAGGCAAAGGATTTGGTGCATCTCGTTTAACCTTTAGGCTAATGGCGCCTCATAAGACATGAGCGTAGTTACCAGATCTTCGCCACTTCTCGCCCGTGGTACATCATAGCCAGTATGCGGCAGGAGGGTTTGAGGATCGTTACGGTGCTTTCATACCTGCAGGACAGAACAATGCAGGATGACGTAACGACACGCTACTCATTTTCTAATAATGTCATTTCACTCAACCTTTGTTTCCGCTTTGTTTCATGCTACCATTATTTGCCCATTCGACACCTCGTAACCATTCCTGGAAGGAGGGTTCCCTCTTCCGTGTTCCTTCTCAACGGTTCTTCCCTCTGGGTTTTGGGGGAGTTCTTCCCTTGCCCTAGTTTTTCACTTAGGCTTAGGGTTAGGGGGGTGTCATATGACGTGGGTCTGTGAAGCCCTTTTAGATGGACCCTTCTCACAAAGACATCATCATAGGACAAACAGGTATCAAAACATATTATCTTGACAACCTGTGAAAAGGGTCCATCAATGGCAGGGCTCGAAATTAACTTTTTTCCTCAGTGTCCTGTCCCAGACTTAATAACCATTGTCCCAAATTGAAGTTTTTCATTTAACATAATAAATACAGTAACATTGACTCACTCTGGTCCGCCATGGAAGTTCTTCTAGTTGTTCCCTGCATTATATCTTATATCTGACATGAGTAATTTGAGTCTGCCACTAGGCAACATAGCAACATTGTTGTTGCAAACTAACATCTCCCAAACATGGATGTATTAAAAAATTCAAAATGAGAGACCAACTTATCATAATCGCCCTCATCTGCAAATTGCCATTCGCTACACTATTTTACACTTGGATTAAAAAGTGAAACTCTAATATAATTGAATCCTCTAAATACATAGGATATTTTGGTGAAAGGATGGAGCATAAGCTTGTCTTCACGGGACTATATGAGGTTGAGGTTTGAATCCATCCATGATTTTCACCACCGCAATTCTTATTGGAAAATGCTGCATATTCAAATCGTAACAAATAGTTGACGCGATTATGTTTGTCCAATTTCTTTCTCACCTAACAATTCAAATGATATATATTCCATGACGCATAAGCGTAATAATTTCATTTGTAATACGTTTCAATACTGTCCCAGAATTGTCCCAGACAATGTATCTTTGTGTCCCAGGTACAATTTTTATTGTCCCTGGGACAATGGGACATCCTTAATTTCGAGCCCTGATCAAGGACAATGCAAATAAAATGTAATTAAATCACTGTGGTACTGGGTCGGCAACATAGGAATTTCTAAAACAACATACTTTTTCTTTTTCTTCTTGATGTACTTCTGCTGTGAAAACTCAGTCTTGTCTCGGAAGGTGGAGCTGTTTTCGATGAGCTGCTGGACAATTTCCTGCGGAGCGTACACATGGACCATCAACAGAGACCTCCCCTCCCATCAAAATACTTTTGTTTCATTATTGCCCTGGCGCGTATACCCCTTCTGATTTCATTATTCATATGAAGTCCTAAAAAAGGACACTGCCACGCCTACATTTCAATTTACAAATTATTTTTGTATGTACCGGCGCCTTCAACCCTTGCTCTTTGAGTGTCTCGATGTCGTCCCTGGTGAGTTTCTGAGACTTCCCGTCATCCATTATGTCCCTGTTGTCTGCACCTGCCTCTTTAGAATCTGGTGGCACAGAGATACACAGTGAGAAAAGCACAACATTGAAGCTTGGTGAACAAAATGATTCATTCCAAAAAACAGATGGCAGTTTAAAGAATATAAATATTACAGTTGAATATTATAATTTGATGAATCAATCAACAGCTAAATGGGAGTATGGAGAATGAATTTCCACTGACAGAGTAAAGTGTTTAATAGACGTGTGTGTGTGTGTAAGCTGGTTTCCAATACTGTATTCATTTTCAAAATGCTTAAATGTAATTCCCAAACTGTTAAGAAGATTACAATTCCTCTATATTTGTATTAGTAGTTTAAACATCTGCAGTAATACAGTAATAGTCTTTCGTACAGTTATACTGTACTAATGACACTAAAATTGGAATATCTTGCTGACTAAATGGAATTACAATGCATTATTCAGCCATATTGACTAATGAGCCCTGCGGTGGTGCCTAGGCCCTACATATCATCTCGTATTGGTCACTAATCAATACTGCCAACATCCTTCTGGATAACTGGAGTGTGTGTGGTTGGTGGCTGGTTTAAGCAGCCTCACCTGGCCCGAGTCAGGCTGATTGGACTCAGGGGCTGGGTGAGGCTGCATCCAGTAATCAATTAACCCACAGGTTAAACCAGCCATCACCACACACACTCGAGAGGAGCGCTGACATGTCTGCAGGATACCACCTGCTCTGCCTACAAACCATTGTTCAAACTCTACAATAGTGGGTTTCCAACATACACCCATGTCCTCCGAGGAGCCCTGCAAAAGCCACTTTCAGTGGGATGTAGCAGGGTCGTCCTGCAACAATAACAGTGATCGGGCTCTGGACCCCTGACCTGCTGAGCTCTCCGGGGTCTTCTTGGCCGTCTGCGGCTCCAGGTTCCCCCCGGACACCACTTCAAACGCGGTGCCGTACAGCTGCCCGATCGCCTTGTCTAAGAGAAGCCACTGTTTCTCAAACATCACCTTCCTGTATACAACAGAGAGGAAACACAGTGAAGTCAAGAAATATCAGGGACCATAGAATAATAATAAAGAAAAGGTAGCAAGAAAAGCCGGTTGAACTATTAACGTTACTAGTCGTTGCATGGACTTGGCAGCGTGTCGTGGGTGTACGGTTCAGACCCTAAGATCGTAATAAGCTCATCAGCTTACAGAAAGAATACGCTATCTATATGCGAAGAGAACAAAAAACGTCTTGCATTGATTTGCCCAACTTACTTTTTTGGTTGAACTTGAACAGCTTTGAAAATGGCCAATCGTTTCAACACAACATAGTCCCCCTGTTTGATTATGTACGCAGAATCATCGTCTTCTATACTCTCGGCCATCATAATAATAATAACAATAAAGGCAAACTAATGAGTCTACAGTTAGTACACACTGTTGGGAAAGGCACAACTTTCAAAGGCACTGTTTATATTAACCCCCCTACTAAATGAAAAGCGAAAGTCGCGTTGGACCCGGACGTGACCGCCGTGTCTCCACGTGTGGGTCGGTATTTCCCTAGCTGCGTGCAGGGCGACTAATCGACCGCAGATCGTATGAGCGCCACAGCCCCGTCATAGCTGGAGTCGGATTCTATCGGTGTTCTACAGCCAGGCTGTGTCGTTTGGATGATGTTATCTGTCAACTGTTGTTGTTTTTAAATGTGCTTTATGAATACATTTGATTTGATTTGATATTATGTTGTAGTATATTTTGTTAAATAATATTTTATATGTGATTGATCGATGGCTTTTAACTTTTAAGATTACCGTAGGGAGAGAAATAATAATAATAATAATAATAATAATAATAGATACAAGATAAAATAATAATAATTGTGTGTTCATTCTGTTTATTGTGTTACTAATGTGCAAATTTTACTTTGAATGTAGGCACAAAAAACAATAAACTTGAACCTTGCAACACCTACACAGAACATTGCATACCTTCTGTGTAAATAAATGACCAAACAATATACATGAAATGTTAAACCACTCTTTAATGTTTTACAAAAAGATTATTTCTCAAATCAAGCAAATGTTTGATCAGATATTTACAACAAAACAATGTTATCAACACATTTAAGCATCCTCTCTGTGGACACTATCAGGAAAGTCTGTGTTCCCTCTTAAAGATGTGTTCTCATTGTGTAGGCCTACTTGATGTTTATGAGGTTGAACAAAAATGCTGACTTTAATCATATTCCACTATTCAATTGGTATTAGATTCCAATGTAACATCCAGGAACAATGGCAGTGAACCAAGGCAAAAGTAAGTAGCACTTAAACTTAAACTTTGTCAAATAGCGGGAAGTCGAAGTAGAAATAGTAACACAAACACAAATAACATTCTAAGGCAGATTTTTCCGCTGACTCACCACAAAGATAAACAGCATCAGTTGAGCCTCATTAGTTGAATGCCTATCACGACAATCTGCTAAGCAGGTATGTGGACTGCATCCCAGGAAGCCTTCCAAATGCAGATTGGATGAACGAGGAAATAGTTTTTGCCAACAACATGCCATCAAAGTAGAAAACAAGAACATTTTTATGGATAACTCTAAAAAATAATTACAAAAAACAAAGAAAAATTGCCTTTCCATGTCATTTTCAAGTCAATTGTTGAGGACAACTTTTAATTGTAATGCATTCTTATTAAATGACCGGTTCTAGATTCCCATTTTATAGGAAATATACTTTGTGATGAAAACATTGATTTTCACCGTGGGCCCAATGGTTTGTTGTAAACCAGGAAATCATTTTATCTTGCTGTGCCACAATTTCTTTGGCGTTTTTTCCCTCCCGTGTGTGTCGATCCACTGTACACTTGAAGCAATGAAGAAATATCAATCAATAGAAATATCAATCGATAAGGAGAATAGATGCTGCTTGTTTATCTTTTATTCCTGGCCCCCGGTGAGTTTGTGAAACAGTTCTTCATCTAGAGTCTCATTCTGGTCTTTGGATCGCGTCGAGAGGAATATGTAGCCCCCAATGAACTCATGGACCACCTTGCAGTCGCAGCTCACACAGGAGAAGGCTATCGACACGTTCTGGTCAAACTCAATGGCCACCTTTGGGAACAGATAAACAACACACACACACATGCAAGATTAATCTCAAATACTGTTTTTAAAGGGCAATGGAGGGCAGTGATCCTATGGGCCTTATTCACTTAGCGGCCATCTTGGTTCTAAATGCTAGCGGGGTAGCGTTTAGAACCAAGATGGCCGCTAGGTGAATAAGGCCCATTGGAGTTAAATGTATCAGAATGATCCCATCAGGGACAGAATAGTGTAGTGGCTGGGGGGTCGACTCCCAGCTAAAAAGTTTCTGGGTTCGATTCCCAATGTCCAAAACCTATACCTGTAGGCACCCTTGAGCAGGATGCTCAACCCCCTGCTATTACTACTATTTATGATTATTACTCTAGGGTTAAGACATTTTGCTAAAAGGATGCCTACAGGTAGACTGCAGACATTGGGATATGAACCCAGAACCTGTCTGTCTATCCAAGGGTTGACACTATCCTGTCCCCCCCTACTAGCTCCTTAATGACCATCATCTGAATTAACTAAGGAAATTACTTGGGGAAAAAAAGGTGCCTCCTTAATGACTAAATAAGATAAGATGGTACTTTATTCATCCCAGATGGGAAATCAGGGTGCCACAGCAGAAAGTATATACTGTAGGACAGTAGTAGAAATGAAAAACATAAATGTAAAAATGACCAAAAATAAACAGATTATATATCTATATACACACAAATCGTATGAGATAATATAGTAGTAAACAAATATATGTTCCAGTGTGAGATCGTGATGAGGGGTGATGATGAGTACCTGTCTGATCTCCCAGTTGACGTTCCACTGCTTCATGTTGGCGAACCTCCAGGTGGTGACGGGCAGGCTGGAGGACATGTCGATGCGGATCATACGGTTGTAGGAGATGCCCAGGATCTCATCCTTCTTACTGCCACGGAATCTGGAGCACATGCAAACACACACACACACACATGCATGTGCACACACATGCACAAACACACACGCACACACATGCATGCACACACACACACACACACACACACACAAACATGCATGCACACACATACACACGCACACACACACGCACGCACACACACACGCACGCACACAGACACACACACACACACACGCACGCACACACACACACACACACACATGCATGCACACAAACGCACACACACACACACACACACACACACACACACACATATACACACACACCCATATACACACACACACACATACACACATACACACGTGCACACACACACACACATGCACACACACACACATATATACACACACATACGGATATACACACACACATATGCACA